>JANIJG010022229.1:0-19713 GCA_024611175.1 Megaceryle torquata | reverse complement strand
AGTACATCTGTCTGCTACTTTTTTTTTTTTTTTTTTTTTTTTTTTTCTAGGAGACTCCAAAACCCTTTCCTTGTTTCTGCTTTGTTATCAATCATAACACAAGCCATGTGAAAGTGTAGCTCTGTAGTATATCATATCACTGTCAGCAACAGCTTTCCTTAACTCATTACTGCCTTCCATGTGGCACAGCTGGTAATAAGTCCACATCCACTGGATTCAATATCAGAAAGCCTGTTGTTCTGACACCTAACAGGTGGATCAATGTGACATGTTTTAAGAAATCATTGCATTTTACTTGTGTGTTTTTGGGTAGGAGACACCACTTTGCTTTAGTTTCTTGTAATAGGTTTATATCCAAAATAAATATGCACCAGTTTATACCAAGACTGTAGACATGTAATGGACAAAATGTATTCATGTCATATAGGTTGGGTCTAAGGCAGCTCATTCCTGTTAAAATATCTTTATAAACGATGATGGTGCAGAGAAATGGAAACATTTATGTTTTTAGTTAGGGTTGGATTATCACTGCATGTTTCTTTCAGAGCTAATTGCACACCTTTTACAGACAACAGACAGTAATAATAATATGCTTCTGGGGCATGATTGTCCCTCCTCTTAAAGTAGATGTCTAAATATGTCAAATGTATTGAAGTCTACAAACATCTAGTGCTGTCCATTACCTAAATATCTAGACAACTAATTTATATATAAATGTCAACATATAAAACATCTCAGCCTGGCGAAGGGAATATCACCCATATCGGATTCCTTCAGGTACAGACTCAGGAAAGCATCTGTTCTAGAAAATCACTTAAATACACATCTAAATTGTATGCAGGTTCTTCAGCACTCCGTGCAGCTGGACCATCTTGTACAAAGCTCATATACCCAGCTCTGTTAACCTCACACACCCACTGCTGAGACCCTCTAGAACAAATTACTTTTTGAAGGAGATGTTTGAAGTGGTCCAAAATAAAGCAGAGAAGCGAGTTAGCTGTCAAGAGGCATGGATGGTCAGAGGCACTCTGACCTATTCTGCTGCTACAGGGATGAATAGTATATTAGTCATACAACACTACATGACCCATACATTTACTTGTTTGTTTTGTGTGGACAATAAAAAAAAAGGAAACTATATGAAATCTTTTAAATTAACACAATTGTATTTGTAGACTAAATACTTTTTGGAAGAAACAATTTTTAGGACAAACTTATTTTTATTATTGTCCTTTGGATTTTAGTGTATTGCTTAGAATCTAAGATTACTTTTAATTTACTGCATACTTTGCATATACTGAGCAGTAGAAAACAAAGCTTTCAAGAAAACACTCAAATTAGAAGGAAAGTGAACCAATTCAGTTTATTTTCCCTGGCCTCACAAGTGTAGTACCTTCAAAAATATTGAAGTTATGGTGTATCTCTGAATATATCTATACCTGTGGCTTGGAGAGTACAGTTTATTTGAAGGGGCCAGACTTTGCTTGCTCATTGCATTATCCTCTTGATTTTGTTTGTTACCCTCTGATTTATTTTTTTTTTTTTGATTCTTCTCCGATTAACTGGAAATTGATTTCTTTCTGAATAGGATGGTTATTTCTGTGCTGTTTAGCTAAGTATTTCATTTTATATTTGATTTTTAAAAAAGTTTCTTTCTGTTGTTGATTTGTCTTTACTGTGCAGTGCTATAATGATTCTTGGTAGGCTTCCTATACATTGATTCATTCAAACAAATAAAATGTCAGTATTTATGGTAAGAAGGAATACACACATAAATATATTTCCTGTATATTAGTAATCTGACTCTTTTGTTCTCTTTCTTCCTCTAAATGCAATTACATTACAAAATTGATTTTGCTCCTTTCCAATTCAGAGCTCTAGTGAAACAGTAAAAAAATTCTGCAATTAATAGGAAACCTAATTACTTCTTAGATGTGAGAAACAGTTTATTTTTTTAACATTTGGAAGAGAAAAATAATTTTTTCTTTCAGTCTGCACAGCATGGATATTATGTATCATGAATGTCATAAATAACTGTTTTTGTCATATAAAATCCAACCAAATAATCATTTGTGACACTCTGCAAAAATGTTTAAAACTGTTATTCAGAGGAAAATCTGAGAAAATATTGTCTCATTTTATTTGTGAGGATCTCTGGTTTGCTACTTTGAATATAAAATATATTTATAGAATAAAGAGCAGCAAGACCCAATGTCTCATCAACTGAAGTGAAAAATCTCATTTATCTAATCACACACTCCTATTATATTTTCATTATACCAAAGTGCATCAGTTCATCTCATGTAAGACTGTGGGAAGGGATATAAAAATAGGTGATGAAAAAGTAAAAGATACTCATTAAGTTCCCTTGCCAGACAAGGTCTTAAGATGATGTCATATGCTGTGAGAATGGCAAGAATGCAGAGCCAGCTATAGAAGGGGTAGAAGTGGATATCTTTTTCTCTACAGTGACGTATGTCTTGAGCACACTACACAAGCTACTGCCTCATCCAGGATAAATATACTGTAAGACTGCACATCAGATCATAATCAAGACCGAAGAGGCTTCTCAGTTATCTGATAACCAGTTATCTTTGCAGACCCCTACATCAGGACACAATACTTCCTTTGAAGGTATTTACATCATTACTGACAATTAAGACAAATCTGTGACTATTCAAGGACTTCTTAGTTGGGACTTGCCAGAAGCTGTCCTCAGTCGTACAAAATAACCAGCAACAGCTGTGACTGCAAGCAGTGCTGTCCTTTCCTGATACCTTCACTTAGGGTTCTCTGCTGTTAAATATCCAGGAGCAGTGGTGCTGTTGACTTGACCTGCCAAGATACCATTTTTCTTGAGTTAAAATATCTGCTTTAACATATAGTTTGTCAAATAACTATGTAAGTCAGAATGGTGGAGGAAAAGTATGAAAAGGGTAAGAAAACAGAAGCAAAAGTTTATGAGAAAAATCACAGTTAATCAGTGTTTGGAATCAGACATCAGAAGTTAACTGGAAAAACAGAACTGCATTCTTTAGTACTAAAAAAAAGTCAATTAACAGAATTGGTTGGAAAATTAAGTTTCCATTTAACAGATTTTTTTTTTGCATTTTAGAATGTGCCTGTGTTTAAAATATGTGAAAAGTTAAAATCTCAAATTATTTCCTGTCATAGAAAACCTGAAACACTTTTTATTCAGTAACTTCAAATACTCTTATTACAAATAATTACTTTGATAAAACCAAAATGTTTTATTTATAAAAAGCAGAATATTATCATCTAAACTAGGTATAACAATATTCAAAACTCCATTTTGGTTTTGATCTATTTAGAACTTTCTTGTGGATCACAAAATACATTTTCTAATGAAATAATGCAGAACAGTTCCCTCAGAAAGGTTTAGATCATCTCTTAACTGACACTGTATATCCAGAAATGGAACAAGGAAAGAGTGCTTCCCAGATACAATAGCACGCATCCCTAACTTCAATTATGAATTGCATGTTTCAGATATCCCTCCATGGCAATACTCACAGTCCAGCAGAGCTAGCAATATAAATCACAGGGCATAATGTAACGGAAAGGCAACTTGATAGAAAAACATCCTGCAATTTTAGCAAACAGCATGTGCACTGCTTTGGTTTACAGCATGGAGGGTGTTCAGTAAATGCTGATTAGCTTCTACATGAGCTGGAGAAGCCTACTGAGTTTGATGTGACATTTCCCCCTGTCTATAAGTGCCGTTTCAGAGGACTTCGTTGACAAGCAATAGCCAGGCTTAGCTCTCATATCATGTAGTGGTGTGTATTGGGCCAGTTGACCATTATGCTAATGAGTGTTTCTTAGGTTTGGGTGAAGTAGTGAATCTCTTTGGATGGTCCCTAGAGGAGGACATAGGAGGATTCTTCCAAAGACCTGTATATCCATAGTCTTATCTCTTTGACATATAAACCCTATGGCTAACTCTCAAACATCTAATTTCTCCTTTCTTCATAAAGCTTTTATCAAATTCTCTCATTAGGTTAAATGCTGAACTTGTAAGGCACTCGGGAAACAAACTGCTATCATAAAAAAAAAAGGACAGGTTGTTAATGAAAGACAGTGTGGTAATGAAAAGCCGCTTCTCCATACAGGATATGGTTACTGGTATGAGGCTTTAGGAGACACAGTGGTTGATTGTGTTGTTCTCAGTGTGATATCCTCTACTGGCAGTCAATAATAAAAATTGAGAGAGTATTTAACCAGTTTCAGTGCAAAGATTTTACCTTCCCAAAGGTCTCTAGACTTCCTATCCCAGGCTAAAATAACAGGTGGCAGTGAATTTCTAGATGCCACCTTTGCATACAAGGTGACAGAACTTCAGAAAAGGGAGGTCATGCTACCCAGCAGTCAGAGGATTGTGCTACCCTCCCTGAGGATGTGGAGTCAAATTCCTTTAAGCAAGACAGGGACTGAATCTCAGACTTGCACAACATGGGTAACCACTCCATTGATAGTCACCATTACTTATTCTTCTCTCTGTAGTTTGTAGAGATCCTAACCTTTTAAATATTTTTGAGGCATGAAATGGATACTGTGCAGCAGTGGGGCACTTTTAGAATAGGAAAGAGAAGGAATTTAGTGTTCTTGGGCATCCTTGAGTGCCAGAAAATGGGAGCATGATGGGTGAGAAGGTTTTTCAGAATCCACCAAGTTTTAAACAGAGATTCTGAAGAAATAACTTTGGGATTTAAATGCATAAAATAGTTGCTAGACACTTAAGTGTCATCTAAACCCCTTTGTGAATCTCTCCTTTACTCCCTCTACCATTTCTATATGTTCCCATGTGTCCTTTGTGTCTAGATGTATCATTCATCTCTTTATAAATGAAATCACAGTATGCCCACATTTGAGAGGACTCAGCTGTCTTTTGTCTGTAATGTATGTGCTGCTTGGTCACAGTTTGACTTTTTTTCAGTCATGAAACTTCAATATGGACCACAGATTGCAAGATCCATTTCTGTACCTATTCCACCCTGCAAAGTCAGGCAGTCAAGTGCTCTACATTGACAGTCAATACTGCTTTCAGTTTCTCTCTCTCTAACACTGACTCTGCCATTCTTTCCTGCATATTGACCATAGGGGGAAAAAAAAAAAAAAAAAAAAAAGGGAAAAAGAAAAACAATTACTGGAATCTCCAGGTGTGCTCACCCTTTTTTGAATACCAGTGATAAAATCAAAATGGTACATTATTCCAACTGCAGACCCTCCTTGGAATTGTTAGCAAAAGTTTGTGACCAGCTTCTGTGCTTGAGATATTTAATATAAAGAACTGAAAAATCTTTATAGTCAGATTTGAGTAAAGCAAATCATCAACGGGTTTAATCAGAATTGCTTGTTTAATCTGAATATGCTTCAGGTTGCTGCTCAGAGTTGTCATTTTTAAGGATACTAGTTCCAGTTTCCTTTTCTAGTAGCTATAGAAAATTTTTCCACTGCGTGGAAACACATGATCTCTTAGGCAGTTTCAAAGTAAGTAACATTTTCTATGTCAGCTACTCAGCCCAATTTAGCTCTCCATTCAACTCTACAATTTCTTAATATGAAATTTGTTAATGGTGCATTGTCTGAAAAGATTCTCTTGCCCCCAAAAGCTTTCCAGTTCTGTATTGTTTCACTGTTATTTTCAAACCAGTTATTTGTAGAATGATTTGCATTTTTTAGGATCTGTCTTGACACTCCTTTCTGATACAATTTTTTCCTCAAACATGAGAGTTCATATGGAAATGACACTTGGCTTTATGCACTTTTCTTATCCCTGACATTCTGTGCAACTCATACAAGCCGGCACATTCTCAATCTGTGGTGCCCAACTGAGATTATCATCTTTGTACAACTTGTTAATGTCAGTGCCGTTTAGAAGTCTCTGCACTGAGCTATGAAATAATTCAGATGCAGAGAGAATCCTCAAAATAGGCATTTGAAGGGAGTGCCTGCAGACAAAAAATGTTAAACATCTACTATCATGAACCCTTCCATTTAAGGTTTGGTTTTTTTTGCCAAACAGATCTGATGATCCCAGAATAAGAGTAAGGACACTGGCCAACTCTCTCAGGATGGCTGGGCTAGTTAAGATAACATAATGCTTCCAGTGTGGTGTTGGTTCTCAGATCCAGATGTTTTACCTGTGACTATGGAAGCACAGTTTCACCATTCCCTTCCTATACCCTTTAAAAAGTATATATTCATTATGTTGGTTCTTCAGATGTCTACTTATTGCTCTTGATGTGATGTACTGCCACTTATTCTTTGGCCTTACTCTATCCCACTGGTGCTCTAAAATCTATCCATTTGTTGTAAAACAGGCTTTACTCTCAGAAAAAAGGAGGCTTTGGCTCTGTTCCACTTCACTTTTTATAATACTCCAGTGGTGAAAAGGCAGAAAAGATCCATAGGATATGGAGTTTGCATTTAGGAGTTTGCTCAAGAAAAGGAAACTTAGCTTCATGTATTTTTAAAATATATTTTTCTTTCTTTTTCATCACTGGTGTTTAATCATACTAGAAAATGTGCTTTTCTAAATTTGATTTTTTACCTTAAGCCTGAACTGTATGTAAAAGCACAATCTGCATTTACCACGCACCAAATTTTGAAGAGGGTATATAGCAATGTTTGAAACAGCAGAAACACTTGACTTCACAGCTACTTCAAACATATAAGGGGAGAATGTATGTTAATGTGTGTAAAAATTTCTTTACAATTTTGTAGCTGTTTTCTTGTAAAATGTAAGATCTTATTTTAGGTATTTTATCACCCAAAATAGTGGGTGTGTGATGACTGTATATATTCTTCCACCCCAAGGGTATTTTAGAGTGTTGACCTGAATGTCTCCTCTGTTAGGCATGTAGCTTTAAGGTTGTATTCAGCACAATTTATGAGCATGAAGTATAGACAATATTAAATAAAAGCATGCTTGAAAAAAGGTCTTTTCTATACTTGTAACACAGTTTGAATGTTAGGCAGATTATGAAGTATTTTATTGTGTTTGGATGCTGACTGACTAATAGTTTTCTTGAAATGGTGTTATGCAAATAGGCCTTGATACTGTCTAATATCAGAAAGCCCCAAACAAACCTTGACATTTTTTGAGGCACTACCTGCATTAGGCAATCAGACTTACCTGACTACCACTAATCACAGATATTACTGTGGAGTGATGCAGCACCATGCAGAACAAATACAAGCTTTTGTCCTGGAAACAATATACCTGTATTAGAGCAGTATAAACAAGAAGTCTTCCTTCTCTGTAGGGCTAATTAGTTGAGTTCAGCATTGTATTCCTGTGATCATAGTGTTTCATGTCACACAGCTATCAAGTCTTTTCTTATGTATTGGTCTCTATATTGTAAACATAAGCAGTCAATAACTAGGCTATTACTTATTAACAACATACAGAGTACTAAATCCAAGGAGATTTCCTGTCAGGTTCAGCTCTCTTTTTGGGTTATCTGTTGTTAGAAGCACCTTTCACCTGCGTGTTTGCTGCTTAGGCTGTGTTTCAGTGGGATGTTGGAGTTTGTTGTGGGCTACTGATAGGTAAATCTTGTTCTTTCTGGTTCTACCTGTGCAATACTGATGCTTACTGTATGCCACCACAGATGCTCACTGGATCTTCAGTGAGTTGACTAATTTCATCAGTACTCTGAAACCTATCCCATAATAGCACAACAATGACATCAACAAGCAGCTCGTTTCTGGTAGGTCACCAAACTGAATCAGTCTAAGTGCCAGGTGTAGTGAAAAAGAGAGGGAGCATGTGGTTGTTATGAGGCGAGAAGAAAGGTAGGAACAATAAGGGGTGAGAGCATCTCTCCCTTTTTAGGGGAAGCTGCTAGATGAAACTAATTGCTTGAGAAGCCATGACTTAAGCAGGTGAAGTAAGTGAATTCCAGGCAAAAAATCTTCATAACTGTGCAAAGTCTCCACTTGAAAAAGCTATGGTTCCATGCTCGTGTTCTCTGTCCTTTGTGCTGGGCAGAGGCAAACTAATTTTCGCAAAGTCCAAACAGCCCTCCTGAGTTATAAATACATTAAATCAGATCTTCAGATGATCCATTTCAAAGAGAATGTATCTAAAAGTCAGCCCCTTTCCCCAGTATTTTTAAATAAATGGATAATTTTTTTCATAACATGAGCAACTGAAAAGTAGTAACTGTGAGAGAAATTATCCCCACCATGGAGAGAAAAGGAAAGGGATGAGATGGACTAAGCAGAAAGTCAACAGGCCAAGTCTGGAGATATAGGTATGGATAATTTTTCTAATATAGGGAGAAACATGGGAGGATATTTTTGTGATGAAAACTAAGGATTTGGGGAATTTATCGAAGACTAAACCTCATACAGTAAATAGTGGCCTTGTCTAAAAAGCTGTATTTTTATCTCTGACTATGAATAACTGTAGTATTTAATGTACATAAATATTTGATGATTAACTTTGGTTAAGAGCTATGCTATCTCTGTTCATATCATAAATTCAAGCTCTGAAGCAATAGCTGGGACAAAACACTAAGGACTCAATTGTGCCTTGAAGGCACGGCGCCACGCTGGGGATAATGCAGAGGTACATAACCTCGGCAGGAGCTCCAGGAGGGGTTGTGCCTCAGGCATGCACTCTGCCTCCTGGAGCTCCTGGGGAATGCAGCTAATGTACTCTGCTTACATGGGGTGCAGAATGCACTCCAAATGCTAGCAGCTCTCCTGGCCTCAGAAGACCCACCTGGAGCCTGAGACCCTTCAGGCTTGTGAACCTGCCTCATTTTCTGTGAAGCAACTGCACCAGCAAAGGCTCTAGCAGCATTTTTGAAGGAGCCACCATGAAGTCCAATGGTTGCCCATCCTCTGTGCTTGGTTTACAGGAGTGCTATTTGTGGCAACTCTTTAGCAATCCAGCTAGCAGACTGTAGCAGGGAACTTTCAATTTACCTTATGTTTTTAGGGTGTCTCAAGAGCATATTTGTATACTATTGGGATAGGTTCACCACTGTGTAACTATTGTGACACTATGCTGCCTAGCAGAAGGACAGGTGTTTCTTTGCAGGTAGCCTGAAAGGGGAAATTTTGATTATGTGCCTTACAATTGCTCTGGTCTGCATGGTTGTCCAGGACCTCAGCTCAGGTGCAGTATAGAGGCTGATGGAAATATCACCCACCAAGAAGAGTACAGGGACTGTAATGAAGTCTGCTCCTCACCAGGAAAGTGATGAGCAGAGAGATACATGCTTCTTCATTCTGCAGGCCTGAAAATAGCTTGCAATGTTTATATACTTAATATGTATATATTTTAGTAAATAAAAGTTTATATGTGAAGGAGATGTTCTTCATTTGTATAGTAGAGTAGGATATTGGCAAATGTAAGAATGAATACGTTTGATGGATAAAATTGAACTCATTATTTCCTTGCTGTTTAAAATACATGAAGGATGTCAGACACTCCATTTTTTTTTGTCTGTTCATAGTATACTTCACTTTGGTCCTTGTTCTGTGAGCTCTTTACATATGCTTGAGGTTTGAAGCTGCTGCTATTTTTTGTGTCTGTGGGGCTGATCTGGTTGTTGGTGGGATACTTCAGTAGATTACTGTGGTCATAGTATCTTTCCAGATAATTGCACAGCTAGTTCTTAAATCCATTCCCTCCAGGCTATCTATTCTACTGTTTATTATCGTCATTATTAGAAAGTGATTAATGACTAACTTGAACCATATGGTAACAACCTCAGCCCATTCCTTTTTCCACTAACTGCTATGGATGTGGAGAACAGATTATTTGTTCTTTTTGAGACCATTTTACACTTTTTAAAAACACAGAAAACATCCCACTGCCTCTCAGGACTTCTGTAGGCTGAACAACCTGATTATGTCAACGTTTCCTTGTAGTCCCCATTTTATGGCACACTGATCATCTTTGTGCTTGTAACTCCTTCCAGATATTGTGCATTTTCACTGAAGTGCACTGACCACCATAACACAGCTGAAGAGCTACTAATGCTGAATAAAATGGATTGATTTGGGGTGTACATTGTCTATTATCACACTCCTCTTTTTTATGTTGTTCATTACATCACCTTATCCAGGATCTGATGTTGTAGATGAGGCTGCAGAAAGAGTTGCTTTTTTAGGTAGGAGCCTGATTAATAGGGGAAAGTCCACTGAAAATCTGACGTTGAAATACAACTTTGGGTGAAAGGAACCACACATACGGAGAACAGGGGGGAGTGAGAACAGAAGAGTAGGCATAATGGACTTCAAAAAGGCACTCTTCAACAGCTGAGGGAACTGGTAAGTAAGGTCCCTTGGGACGATAATATAAAGGATAAAGGAATTCAGGAGACTTGGCAGTTATTGAAAGAGACTGTATTAAAAGCACAAAGCAAAGCATTCTGATGTGAAGGAGAGCTTGGAAGCATAGCAAGAGACAATGTGGCTGAATCAGGAACTCTTTAAGGACTGAAGAATGAAAAAAAAGGGAGTAATAAGTGGAAACAAGGACAGCTGAATAAGGATGTGTGTGGAGGATAATAGCATAAACATGTAGGGATGAGCTCAGGAAGGCTAAAATGCAAAATGACTTACAACTAACAAGGGACATGAAAGGCAACTAGACAAGGTTCTAGAAATACATTAGGGAGAGAAGAGAGGGAAAGCAAGAAAAAGTATCAGTTCAGCATTGAAGAAGGAAGGTAAGTAAATAACAGAAGGCAAAGAGAAAGTACATTATATATATATATTTTTTTCCTGCTTCCAAATTAACAAAAATAAATTAAAAAGAGCTAGCATAGCATGTTGGCAGAGCCTAATGAAATACACCCTCAAATTCATAGGATGTTAGCTGAAGCAGCTGCTGAGTTATCACTTCTGGGAATGAATGGAAAGTAACTGAGGTTGGAAGAAGGGCACAGAGACTATGTCTAAATCAGCTAGTGCAGCACAGTAGGAGTGGCTACGTAGGGCTAGAGTTACTGTGGAAGACCCCAAGTCCACACAATGCCTTTCTTCAAATAGACTTATTTTTGGTCCCATGCAGCCCACATGGTGGGCTTTTGATGGGTGTTTTTTAGTTCAGTTTAATCCAGGAGGAACTCAGGATGTGAGCTAAAGCATGAGGACCACCAGGAGATTTACTTCAGAAGCACACCTTAGATTTGAACGGAAATGGTAATGTAGGAGTACTCATTTAAAACTAAACTGGGGCGGGGGGTGGGGAATGAGGAAAATACAGACAAGTCTTCTTGTCTTCAATAGCAAGTAATTCTAACCTTTTTTTTTGTTTAAAAAAAACACCCCCCCCCCCCCCCCAAAACCCCAAACAAAACAATGTTTGATGTAATGGTAAGTTGTAAGTACATTATATAATTTAACTTTGGATCAGTCTGAACACTCTCATGTAGAACTTCCATGAGCAAATTGGAGAAATGGTTGAATAAAATCAGTTACACTTGTGTCTGAGGTGCAGAACTTTGCTCAAAATAATGATGAATTGCACTGTGAAAGAACATTTCAAAATGGATCCTGCAGAACTGTACAGATCAGGATTTGAATTAATGACTTGGATGATGGAAGTGAAACTACATTTGTACATTTTATTCAGGACACTAAGCTTAGGACTTCTGTAAGCGAGAAGGGAGACAGGATCTAATTGTATTAGATCAGAATTCAAAATGTTCTTGCTATCTTAAAAAGATAATTTGGCCCCAAATCAACACAATGGAGTTGAATAAGAATCTCCAATAAAAACAGAGTTGAAGATCACACAAACAGCATGGAGAATATCTAGTCAGGCAGCAGCAATGCATAAACAGAAGAGATATGGCAACCAGCTCCGGTGAAAAAGAGGCAATTGTCATTCTCAGATGTGTTAACAGGGGTGTCATATATAGCATAGGGAGATAACTATTTTGCATTGCAGGTGAGGCCTCTAGGGTAGTCTGTGCTTAGTTTAGGGCTCAACACTTAAACAAAAGATATTGACAAAATGCAAAAGTCCAACTGAACACAAGAATAATAGATTACTCATAATAGGTTACTCACCATCTAAAGAAAGGCTGAATAAATAAATAATGTTCAGGTGAGAAAGAAAGAGAAGACAAAAGAAGTACATGAAAACATGTATTTTCCCAAGTTTAAGTTGCTTCTTCACTGTGGCATAACCAGAAAAAAATAAATAAACAACAGAGGACAGTGGGAGTGAGTGGGCATGTGTCTTTTGTCAGATACTCGATGATACCAAACCAGTAGCTGCAGCTTGAATTAGGCTGAAGATTTTTTGCTAAACAAATTAAACAGGAAAACAAGGTTTATTCTATCAACACAAAAGGTTACAAAAGTAGAAAGTTAGAATTATTTGCCAGCCCTACATGAATGTCTTGGAATTTCCTGGGAATGTCACTCAATACTAACAAGCATCTATGTTTGGGCATCTGAACTGAGACTTTAGAGTCTATGGATTTACTCTTAATGTGTTACTAGCAGAGAAAATTATTATTGCATCTGCGTAAGAGCAGTGATTCTGGTCACAGAATGAAATGCATCTCAACAAGCATATAGAGTAGGCAATTTACATATGGCCAATCACTATTATTAAGGATATTACTTGTTTTGTTCCTACTACTATACAATATCTGCTTCAAACACCTCAGAAGGAAAATCCGTGCTCCAAAGCATTTACAGTCCAAGTAGAGGAAAAGAAGAACAAAAGCAACAGGTAACTTTGTTGCAATTGTGAACACAAACAACCTAATTCACTTCAGATTTGGAATATGTCTACTTCAGATTACTTCCCTCAAGCAATCAGTAGGATGCACTATCAGTGGCATCTAAGCTAAGTTTTATTGCTTAAAAACATTTTAGTTATGCTTTGTATATTGAGAGCACATGGTGTTCATGTCCTTTTCCATGTATATTTGGAAAGCATACCTAATTTTCCATAGATTTTTAATGACATCAATTTTTAAGGTAAAATCATCCAATGTAACCACTGGAGAGTGAAACTATGGTTTTAATACATTTCAAAAAAATATGCTTTTATTTTGTAAGGCCTCTTGAGCAGGGCACTTATACTGCTGTTTGTTCTGACTTTCAGTTCCCCTTTGTTTCCTTGCCAGTTTGTCCTGGATCCAGTGTGACAACTAATTTGCCTGACTGGGTTGCACTTTGTGGTATGGTTTGTCCCTCTGGAGCTTACTGTTGTTGACAGCGATGAATTCCCCCATTACAAGTATCTCATACTTGACACTGAGCCCTACCAGCTATATCTGTCTTCCAGCCAGGGCCCCCATAGAGCCAGGATATGTAAGGAGGTAGAGAGTGGTGGCCAGAAATGGAGCGAGAATGTCTTCATTGCTCTTGCTCTGAACATCAGAAGAGAAAGATGATTCTTTTTATTTTTTTTCTATTTTCAGTCTGGTCCCTTTAAGAGATAAATCCCCAACAACTGAGCATAATTTATAACCCCTGTACCAAACGTATGGAAACCTCCTGAGGTTTCCATACCTCAGGAGGTACTACTGCACCTACAGCTCTGTGCCAGTAGCCACCCTAAATATTGTCCATCACTTTCACCTGAGATATTTATCCATTTGTGAGCCCAATATGCAAAATCTATTTCGAGTATAACTGCAGTACAAAGAGAGGTAAGGTAAAATAGAAAGGTAACTTCGATGTAGTCTTAGGTATAATCTACTTGGTTCACTGTGGGCACTTTTTTATGGGGACGAAGCATTTGGCCCAGAGCACTGCAAAAAGGTAAATTTTAATGTGAGAGTATGTGAAAGAAATTTTGATGCAGCAGGCAACATGAAGTTTGCTGAGCCTAAATATGGTATGTCACTTTATATGTAATACACTAACAAATGGACAAGACAGAAGAGGGATTCAGAAAATGTGCTTAATGACCAAATTGATGTGAAAAAATTGGGCACCAGTATTTATACGTACTGAAGAAAAAAGAAATGGGCAATATGTGTGATCACATACCTGAAGAGATCTTAAGGAGAATGGAGTTTACACGTAAAGTTGCCCTCTAATAGCACTTGAACCCATGCCTACTGCAGTCTCTTGATCTAAGAAAAGCAAGTATTTCAGCATGGCGTGCATGCATGTTTTCCTTTTATTGACAGCTTTATAGATTATTTTAAAGAACTCTACAAAGGTAAACAAACATTCTACAAAAGTGCATTATTATTTTTTAAAACCAGTCTGTAGGAGCAAGTAATGAGACATATCGATCTGATTATGAAGCATATTACTAAACTGGCTATAAGACTTTGTTCATAAGTGTCATTTTAAAATTATTTCAGATGTGTATAAATGTCTGTGAAATTACAGTTTTCACTTAGTCTCCTTTGATATTAATAAAAGAGAATACCAACTTAAGAAAAATATGACAGTTCTCATAGTAGTTACAGAGGTTTGGTAATGTACTAACTTTTCAGTAAATTATATTGATAATTAACAGTCTAGGGTTGCTTATTTTAATATACTTCTACATATTTTATGTAAGGTTTTACCAAGAAATCTGCTCCATGTGAAGGAGAAAAAAATCTAGCTCTCCAAATTCAAATGTAGTGGTATCATTTCCTCTGTGAAATATATCAGTCTTGAAAGTCAGCTTCCACTAATGTGCTCACTGCAACATTATTGGTGGTAATATACTTAATTAGTGAATTTTATATAAGATTTATTTTATTCACAGTAGCTTGGTCTGATAAAATCCTTCATTCCAATTTGTTTAATAGGTAGACTATAGAAACTACATTAATATTACATCCATGAGCAAAGAGATTACCCCACAGTTAATGATTCCCTTGGGTTGCCCTTTTCTGACAAAGGCTCAGAGCCAAAAAGTTCTATTTTTTTCGTACCATCTGAAATAAAGTAACAGTGCTATGTAAAAAATCAAGCATTGTGGGGTTTTTTGCAACATCTGGTTTCTGAACAAATGAGAACTGACAAAATTAAACTAATCCCTGAAACAAACACTCTGCTTTATATTGACAAAAAACTGTTTTAGAGTAAAAAAAAAAAAAAGACTACAAACATCTAGAACTGATCAGGGTCAGAGGAAGAATTAAGCATCTTAAAGGATGCTGTGAGGAAAGTTTTAAAGTCGAACAGTGATGTCTCATGGTGTATTACTTATGCACATGAAAGGATTGACAGCTGCACACCAGTGTTTCAGTGGTTCCCACAACTTGTAGTTCAGAGAATGTTACATTAGTTTACTTTGCTTCTGCCTTTGCTTTTCAAGGGCTGGAAGTATCACTGAGGTAATACCAGTTACTACAACACGATTTTCTTGCCACTGTCCTAGCACTTGTGTAGGGCAGAGGAGGGAAAGTTTGTCTCTTTGCCTGCTGCAGATCAAGAGTAGTAGCTACACAGGCATACTGTGGAGAGGAAAGGGAGGAGTGGGTTGAAAAGAATGTACCTGACGGTCTTCTAGAAAGCCTTGAAGTATCCTATCCAGCCACATTATTTCAGGGAGGGAGAGAAACATTGCTGAATGCAGTAAGAGATTTCAGCAGAAAAGAAGAAATGAGAACTATACCGATCTTGGTCATTTGCCTGTTTTTAGGGATATCAATACAAGGGCACACAGACAACTATGGCATAACAGGAGAGAAACAGACATTTTTGCCATCAGAAGTCAATGCATCTCGGTCTAAGATGTCTAGATAGATGAGATTAATTGATGTCTGCAAGTACCTATAATTCCTCCCTCTATTTGGAGACAGCTTAAACAAAATGTCTTAACTTTTAATAAGAAACAAGAAATCCTGGCCTTGGAGTCTGAAAATGTGTTGTCAAGAAACACACCGTAAAACCATTCAATGTTCAACCACTTTGAATTTATTTTCTTTGCTCTAAAGCTCCTGTATCTGCCAGAGGTATATTTTTATTTTCATTGGCTAGGTTTAACCTTATAAACCCAACATAACCTTGAGGAGCAATACTGGTTAGTCCCTATCAATCATGCTTGTGAACTTGGTGTGGACTGGGCCTGTGCTGACCTGCCTTTCTTTGACAATGCCTGGGCATGATGTGAGGCCATGGGCAAGACCCTCTGCCCTGAAATCAGCATGGCACCCTGACTGAACGTCTGGATTCAAGATGTTCTGTGCCAAGGCCAGAGATTGGGTCTGCCCCAGTATCAGTTGGTTTTACACGTACAGTTTCTGAACCACTTTTTCTTTCCCCTCACTGGAAAGGATGCTAAAAGGCACTTATTCTTTCTCTGCAGAGAAGAATAACATTATCTTTTTGTTTTTTGATTTCCTTCTGTTTCATATTTTAGCTCATTGAATAACAGTAAAAATCCATATTACTTTATAATAGACTCACAATAAGTGGCTTTTGCAATTGATTACCTCAGCTTCACTCTTGTGTTAATCAATTGGAGCGTATGGTTATTGCTTCATATACTGCTGCAGTGGAGTGGATCACTTACCATACAAAAACTTCAACCCAACCATGTCTGCCATTCGGGTTCTAGACATCAACTTCTTTTATGGTTGTGTTTTCCAGGACTGTGGAACAAGATTCATAACGTGTTTTGTGATCATGGGAATATGGAAAGCAGGAGTAAAATGCATAGTGACCTACTTTTATGAAAATAATTGGAGCATATCACATATGTTAGTAACATAGAAACCATATTAATATTTATGAGGAAGTACCTTTACTTTTGAGATACGTTTAAGAAAATATTTTCTTTTTTTTTTCCTGGACCAGGTCTCTGACTTAAAAGTAAACTATGTCAATTCCAATTAAACTAATTTTATCTTAAAAAATTGCTTCAGATTAACTAATATGCTTAACTGAGAATATGAGTTTTATCTAATTTGTTCCATAATATTTTGAAGAAATGCAAAACTGTAAAAAATTATATTTGTCATAATTTTTCAGTTTAATGTCTTCAAAACATTTAAAATAGTGATGATTTGAGTTCCATAGTCAAAACATTTCTTTTGTAAAGAAACATAAATCAGAATATAATTTTTAAGCTTAGCCATGTTTATATGCATGAGTGATTATTGCATAAGGAGATTAATAATAAATCACAGAGAGATTTATAAATAAGTTATCCATGGGAAAGTGAGCTAGTCCTGCCAATTTACTCCTTTACTTTGTACACATTGGATTGTCATTAAGCTATTTAGTTATAAGCTATTTAGTGGTTAATTCCATATATTGCCATTTTATGAATTTAGGTAATAGATGTGGTGAGCTGCATAGCTACTGCTCACTGGCCTACACGACAATAGCTTTACATAGAGACTCACTGGAGCTATTGACCTGAGCAGATATATCTCGTGTATGTGTGTGTGTATCTCTGTGCTTACTGTCATTCAGATTTTTGCCTTGACTTCAGCTGAAGCTGCATCAAACCTCGTGTCAGTACCTACACACTACTGAGGTCTACCATTTGTCAGCTACTATTGGCAAATTCATTAGATTTCTACACAAAAGAAACCAACCTTTTTTTTTTTTCACTATAAATTGAATGTGAAGTGTCTTGATTATATGGAAGGATGTGATGGGAGTTATTAAGGTAGTAATATGTGGTCCCTAGCTGAAGGTATTATTAATTAATATTAGGTCTAAATTGAAATAATCTATCTGTTTTTGTGAGTGTTTGTTGGCCAAGTGCTCATTCTGCTCATTTATTTGAAGGTATTTGTTATTAGTAAAATTTAAGAACATAAAAAAATAAAATTCAGAAATTAAGTGTTATGTAAATCATACCACACAGCTGCTTTATGATCCTATCAGTTTGAGAAAGAGGGAGAGAGAAAACAGGAAGGCTTTTGGAATCTAATCTTACATAGTCCATCTGTTGTAATATAAGAAGTCAAGCATCTGAACTTTTAGGAGCCGTTATGGATCCTCAGCATGGATCTGCCTCTCATCGTACAGCCAGTGTTGATACTTCCACTGATTGCACTGATTGACTGTTGTGTCATATTATCCCTGGCCTTTCTGACTCCATCACTTTGGGGGATATCAACACCAGTAATCGTCAAGCAGAGCTCAATTGATTATCTTCAGAATTTTCTCTGGCTATTGACCATAATGGAAAAAAAATTGTGCCTCTGAATTATTCAGAATGAAAACATACACAGAAGAAATCAATAAGGCACATCTGATATTAAAAACAAATTAAAGCAGGCAGTATATCGTGTCTTGGGGCACCTGCTACATACAAAGAAGAAAGCATTTGAGAGGTAAAGATTACTATTTTCCTTCTTTCTTTTCATTCTTTTGTGAGTATTATATTTTAGCTGTCAAAATTAACATCTTTATGAATTAAGACATTAAAGGTTTCTTTTCAACTTGTTCTTTGTAAACGTTAGAATTTAACTTCAGACTCTAGCACAATAATTCCTTCTTTGTATCCCCATAGTCTTTTTAAGTTAAGTGTAACATGCTGTGCTGGAGGGATAAAATTATAGAAAAATGTTCAGGTCAGAAAAATCACATTAACAAATATCTAGAGCGAGGCACTAAGCCTCTGAAGGCTTTGAAAGTGTTAGAGATTAAGCTAGTGAAGAAAAATGTGTCTCTCTCAGAAATATCTAATATGTTAACAGTGGGAAAATATCTCCTCTATGAATCACAGATACGATTTTTAAAAATATGTGAAGGAGGGATGGATTGGTTTTTGGGTGCAGTATAACTGAGGAATCATGTAAGTTTTTACTCTGAGTTTCTGATTCAAGACAAGCTACATGGAGAATAGTTATGTAACATCCCTGTTTTTCCATTGGTAAGATTCAGGATTCCTGATGATTCAGGATCATTGGAAGAAGAGAATTTTTACAGTCAGAGAATTCTGAATGTAAATTTAATTTGTATTTGGTAAATTGGTAAATTGTAATTTGGTAAATTGTAAATCTACTACTATAAATGTGGTAAATTTCTCAGCAAGGACTGCAGAAAGATCACCGAATCACAGAATTGTCACAGTTGGAAAAGATCTCCAAGATCACCGTGTCCAACTGTCAACAACGAAAAACCCCAAACAGACAAACACCAAAAAGCCGCCACCAAACCAAACCCAAAAAAACCAAAACCCACCAAAAAGTCACCTCACCATCCCACTAGAACCTGTCCTGAAGTGCCTCATCTACACGTTATTTTGAACACCTCCAGGGATGGTGACTCCACCACATCCCTGGGAAGCCCATTCCAGCAACTACTCTTTCAGTAAAGAAATTCTTCCTAATATTTGATGTAAACATCCCCTGGTGCAACTTCAGGCAATTTCCTTTCACCCTGCCATTATTTACTTGAGAGAAGAGGCTGCACCCACCTCACTACAACCCCCTTTCAGGTAGCTGTAGAGAGCGATAAGGTATGCCTTCAGACTCTTCCAAACTAAACAATCCCAATTCCTTCAGCCTCTCCTCATAGGACTTGTTCTCCAGAACCTTCACCAGCTTGGTTACCCTTCTCTGAACTCGCTCCAGCAAGATGTGCCATGCCTATGGTTTGAAGCAATCAAGAGAACACAATGGAACATTGATGTGACAATGGGCAGCATTAATTACCAAGCTGAACATTTCTAGCACTTATTTGGAAGTCTATACTGGGATCTGATTCCTTTCTCCCTCAATTAATTGAAATTTTTTTTTTATTATTTTTTTTTGTATTATTCCATTATATTCTTTATAGTAAATT
>JANIJG010022227.1:0-22413 GCA_024611175.1 Megaceryle torquata | reverse complement strand
CCCCATCCCTGGCACCATTGCAGGGGAGGTTGGCCGGGGCTCTGAGCACCCTGCTCTGGTTGCAGATGGCCCTGCTCAGTGGAGTGGGGGTTGGATGAGATGTCTTTGAAAGGTCCCTTCCCACCCAAACCAGTCCATGGTTCTGTGAGGTGTTTGTGGATATGGGCTCAGCCCAGTGCTGGAGCACACGGCCGCGGGGTTGTGGTGTAGAACTGTGTTCTCCTTGTCTGGACAGACAAGGTGCAGGTGGGGCCAGGTGTAAAGCCCTGATGTGCTGAGCCTGGTCTCCTGACAGACAGCATGGACATGTTGAGTCATCTCCTCAGGCCAGGCTGGGATCATCGAGCAGCTCTGTGAATGAGGAGGGGGATTATCTGCTCTGTCTCCTGAGTGCAGTCAGATGACCACACTTTTCGAAGTGGATTTAATATCCTTAATCGGTTTAATATGAACTTTGTTATCCCCACAGATAAATGTTATTCCTCTACCACAATAGCTGCCAGTCTGCCTCTTCTGCTCATGAGCCTGCTCGGAACAGGCCGTGCTGCAGCTGCCATCGAGCAGGGTCTCCCCAGCCTTCCCCTGCTCCGTGCCAACCGTTGCCGTGCCTTGTTTTGAGGGCAGCAGCTCACGGGTGTCCCAGGAGATCAAGGGTCTGTCACACTTGCTTGTTCATGCTGTGGCTGGACCAGTAAGGGAAGGTGGAAATACATCCCGATCCTGCCAGCAGCAGGAAGCGGGTGAGTTTTCCTCCTCAGAGAGGTAAGGGCTGTCCCTGAGGACACAGGTTTTCATTTATGCAGAGCCAGGGCCAGCATCTCGGCGAGGGTTTGCTCTCTGAGGTGGTGTCTGGTGTAGCTCTGCTGTTCCGAGCACTCCAGGCTGGGATCGAGCTCCTGACAAGGGTCTCACCAGTTAGTTCCTGATGCCAACTCGTTGTTCAGCTCCTGCTCCTCTTGCTCTGGGCCTCCTGCAGAAGGGACAGATGATGTGAAATTGCTCTCCCAGTCCCAACCAGGACTCCTGAGAAAGTTGTTGTGGTCTCAGGTTTCAGGCTGCTGTCAGTGCCGAGAGGTTTGGGGATGGGAACGGCCCTTCCCTCCATCTGCCCGCCGCTAATCCCCAGACAAACGCAGCTCTTCCATCTGTGCAGCCGGAGCCGCCGAGCCCATCACACCAGCCACTTAATCTAAATGGCTTTGGCCAAAGATAAGGTCATTAATTACACTGGGATTAGAAAAGAGCGCAGGCCTGGCGTGGCTTGGCTCGCCAGCAATTAAAGCCCTCGGCACCCTGGCCGGGCTGAGCATCACAGCTGGAGAGCTTGAGCTGGGGGAGATCTGTGATACTGGCTGGCATTGTCCCCGTGGCACTGCCTGTCCTGAGGGGTCCCCTCACCTGGGCACAGGTCTTCTGGCACAGCGCTGGGTTGGGCTTGGGCAGCTCTTGCTTGGGGCCACCGTCCCTGGAGCTCAAAGCAGCCAAATCCCCTTTGCTCATCTCAGATCCAACATCTGTGGCATTGGAGCACTTGTGCTTGCTTCTGTTTCCTCCACCTTTTGATTCCCTCACTGGGTTTCGGCTCTAAAATGTTCCAAACGTCTCACCCGTGCGGTGCTGCCCGTCGCCGGGGTGGGACGTGCCACCTGCTCTGCCCTGCAGAGTGCTGCCGGGGGACAGTTGGGGCTGAAGCCACTGATGTGGCAGGAGGAAGAGGCAGCACTGCAGGGGCATGTTAGGGGTGGCCGGGCAGCAGCTCTGTGCCAGGAGCCGGCCCGCACCAGGGCACGTGGCGCAGCTGCCAGCTCGCCCAGCACCGGTGACCAGCTGGTGTCTGTGCCGGTGTTTGCTGGGGGGTTTGAAGGATCTGACTGTTCCTTAACTCCCATTGGAGGTCTGGGGTGGTGATGCTGTCCCTGCTCCTTGCACCCCACTTCCCACACGGTGGGGATGATCCTGTCCCAGTGCTTCAGATGCGCTGGGGACCATCTGGGGGTTGGTGTCACCTGGGGACAGTGGCTCCTGCAGACATGCGGCAGCTGCAGCTGCCAAACTGAGCCATGTCCTGGCCCATTGTCAGTTCCCAGGTGGGCTGCTCGTGTCACGGAGCACCAGGAGATTTAATGAAGCCCTGAGTGATAGGCTCAGTGGGTTGGAACCCTCAGGATCTGCTTGGGATTGGCAGGGCTGGCTGGAATCATTGCAGGGCTAGAGGTAACTAGTGGGGAAACTGAGGCACGGCTGGTGCAGGTCAGGGATTTCAGATTTCGTGGCCCACCCAGGGCCCGGGTGGTGTTTCGGGCGGGCGGTGAGGAAGTTGTGTTGCAAGAGCCTAAAAATAAAAGGAGCTGTTGGCTGAGGTTGTGCAACAGCGCGTGCGGCTTGTGCCGCGCGGGAGTTTGGTGGCTTTGGCGGCAAAGGGCGGGTGTGCGCAGCCGGATCCTGGCACCAGGCCCGGGAAAAGCCGGTACCCGAAGGGCTGGGGGCTCTTCCCCCCCAATTTGTCCTCTCCTTGTGCTGCTGTGGCCAGGGGGTGCTGGGGGGGAGCTGTGCAGGGTTGGGGGCATGGGGGCCAAGTCAGGCTGTGGTGGGTAGGTGGGATGGGTGTCCCCACGTTGGCACCCTGAGCACTTCTGGGGGGGAGTTGTCTGGAGCTCAAGGGGCCGTGGGGACCCTGCCTATGCCCCCTCCAGCACACGTGGCCGTCACTCATTTTACTGGTAGGGAAACTGAGGCACAGCTGAACCAGCAGAGAGCCACCCTGCACGAGGGCTCTGGGGTCCTGGTGCCACAAGTGGAGTCCCCACAGCCAGTGCTGGGGGGGCTGTGGGGGGCAGTGAGAGGGGCTGGCAGTGCCCGCAGCTGCCCACAGCTGCCTGGGGGGGCTGTCACAGCTCCCACCAAAGGCTGGCACAGGGCCCTGCACCACAGGGTGCCCCTCGGGGCCTCCCCCAGCTCAGGGGGCTGTGGGTGGGGTGGCTGAAGCCAAGGTGGTGACCCCCATAGTGGATCTGGCACCAGGGGGGCCTCAGGGCTGCTTTGTCACGGTGTCACAGGGCCATCTGCCGGCAAAGGCACGGGCTCATGGCAGCCAGCCATGGCCTCCAGCAGCCTCCCAGTCCTCCCAGTCTGCAGCTGCTGGGGCACCGGTGCAGGAGGGTGCTCTGGGTAAGCTGGCTTGGGGGGGCAGCCCCATCATGGGGGGCACCCTGGGGGCCAGCACAGGGCCATTGTCCCTCCTCGTCCCTCACAATGTCACGGTGGGGTTGAGATGTGGCTGAGAGATGGGACTTGTCCCAGAGAGACAGGTCCCCAGCCTGTCATGGAGTGGGGACAGTGTCCCTGGGTGGGTTCAGTCCTCAGGGTGTCATGGGTGGGGCCCTGGGGCACCTGAGGTGCCAGGCACGGTGCTGGATGGGACAGGACGCAGCAGAAACAGCCCCGCTCCAGCCACGAACAGATTAAATGTTATTTTATTTCACACCCCAAAAAACCAAACAAATAATGATGTAGAAAAGAAGAGACGAGTGGAGATTTAATTGCTTATATTAAAAATCTACCAGGTGAGACAGAACCGTTTCCACCAGTCAGTGCAGAGCTGCAGGGATCTTTATTCCTCCTCTGCAGCTGGATGCTTGGGGACAAGGATGGGGCTGGGGGTGGCACCTGCCCCTTTCCCCCTCCCCAAGGTGCCCCCTTGCCACGGGCACTCGCTGCCGCCCACCCCATCAGCGCATCCCTGCGGGGGCCCATCCCACCTGGCCCCAGCACCCCTGGCGCAGTGTCCCCACGGTGCCACCACACCCTGTGTCCGGTAAGCGGATGCTAATTTGGGGGTGAGGGTGGGAAGGGGAGAGGAGGGCGTTGGGGGTGGCTGGTTTGATAGTTTTATTTCTTTTATTTTAATTTTTTTTTGTATTTCTGTGTATTTCTTATTGTCCCTTTTCCCTCTGTACAAAATGAGCGTATGGTCATGGGCGTAGGTGACACGGTGACGTGCGCGGGGCCGCCCCGCGCTCACTGCAGCAGGGCCCGGATCTGTTTGGACGTGGTGTCATCGTTGAGGTGCCGAGTGGTGTACCTGGAAAGAGGGGGGACGGGAGGTCACGCCGTGGCCCCCCCTGACCCTCTCTGCCACTGTCCCACAGCACCGTTGGGGGACGTCACATCCCGCTGCCGCGTCCCCCAGCCCCTCGGCTCACCTCAGAGCGTTCAGGAGCCCCTCGGTGCTGGTTGAGGGTTGGTCTTTCAAGACTTTGATGCAGCCTTTCATCTGGTGGGGCGAGAGAGGTTGTGAGCAGTTGGACGCATCATGGGGAGCTGTCTCCCTTCCTCCCCATCCTCCTCCTCACTGCTTGGGAGGATGAGTTCCCCTCTGGACCAGCTCAGAGACATCTCCATAGGGAACATCCAGGGAGGGGGACCCCTGGGCATCACAGCTACACTGGGAGAAGTGGGATGGCTGTGAAACCCCTTCCCCCCCAGCACACCCCACAGCAACTCACGTCAATCTTGGAGGTCTTCGCGAAGGCCCCCACGGGGTGGACGTGGTCGTAGAGGATGATGACACCAACCATCACCCGCATGCAGAAGAGGAGAGTCTCGGTGTTGGTGAAGCGGCTCCGGTACTCCCTGCACAGGGAGAGGGGCTGGCTGAGCCCTGCAGGGGGGGTCCAGAGGGATCCCAGCACTGAGCTGACCCCCCCCACACACGCTCCAGGCAGGGTACTCACGGGGTCTCCAGCATCACCCTGCAGACACAGGCCATGGTGCTCAGGCAGTCGGTCGTGTCCTCGATTGGGAGCGTCTTGTTCTGCAACCCAACAGGTCCCGGCTGCCGGTTCCCCTCCTGCCCCCCATGTGGTGCCAGGGTTGGAGGGGGGGCTTCCCCCTGCCCTGAGGGCTGTCCCCCCCACCCCCAGCCCCGCTCACCTCCGAAACGAACTTGGTAGTGGCATTGCTGAGGGTTTTGAGCATGGGGGTGGCCTCAGCATAGAAGAGGGACATCCTGTTGGCCATCTCATTGTTCACCTCACTCTCCGCATCCAGCTGCGGGGATGGATGATGGGGGAATGGTGGTGACTGACACCCCATCTCAGGTGTCCCCGGTCCTGTGACCCCCCCAGGGGAGGCCATCCCTGCACGGGGTGGCGACAGCACCATCCTCTGACCTGCAGGTTGTTGATGCGATTTCGGCTGATGGTCCTTCTGTAGTAGCTGAAGTCGTTCTGGATGGCGGGGTTGGTCATCTGCCGAGGGGAGCCCGACGTTAGAGGCTGGGGTGGGGGCTATGGCCAGACCCAGGATGAGTCTTGGGAGGTCCCCAAGGAACTGTGCTGGTTTTGGCTTTTGCATTGTCCCAGTGTGAGGACCTCACGAGTCCCTCCAGCCTTCCTCTTGCCCAGTGGGTCACGGGGAGGTACCTTGAGCTCGTCGAAGCTGAGGGTGAAGTGGAGGATCTCGGCGAACTGCTTGGCCAAGGCTTGTTCCCGCTCGAGGTGCTGGGTCGGGGCGTACGGGGGGCTGGTGAGGGCCTCCAGCAAGCTCCGCAGCGCGTTCTCTGGGGACAAAGCACCTCTGGTCCCCCTCCTGTTCCTGTGCACCTCCCTGGTTGGGGAAACTGAGGCACGGGGCAGCACAGCGCCTGCATCTCAGAGCACCCCATGGCCAGGGCTCCCCCAGCCTGCCCCATTCCTGCATCCAGGGAGGGATGTGGGATGCAGTGGGGTGACGTGGGAAAGGGGGCTTGGGGGGGCTTGGGGCACTCACCCAGCCGCAGGGAGAACTCGTAGAAGCGCTTCAGCTTGGCAACGAGGGGGCAGACGGCGCTCCAGGCCCTCTCCTGCAGCCGCAGGTCCCCGGGGTTTTGGATGGCCTGTGGTGGAGGGAGCACCAGCGGTCACCCCAAGCCATGGTGGGTGGGTGGGTGGGCAGCGGGCACCAGGGCTGCACCCACCTCTCGGATCTCCTGCCCAGCACCCGTGTAGGACTGCAGCTCGGCCAGGACAGCCTGCGCCTCCTCCAGCACGGCGTTCACCTGGTTCCACACCGCCGTCTCGGCCTCCGTCGGCTGCGCATCTGCAGGGCAGCGCCCCGGGGAGAGAAACCCGGAGGGCTCTGAGCGGGGCCCCGGGCGGCAAGAGCCGGAGTGGGGTGCCAGCACCCCAGCCCGCAGCTCCCCCGCCGGCCCGCAGCCCTTCCTGGCAGGTTTCTCCCCCTGGTCCATCTCCTTGCCCCAGCTTGAGCCAAGCCGTGGAGTGGGGGCAGGTGGGGATGAGTCCTGGCTGCCCTGTGACCGCGGTCCTGCTCACAGGGGTCCCCGAGCAGCCCCCAGCCCCGGGCTGGCCCGACGGGCAGCAAACTGCCCCGGGGAAGAGGTGCGGAGCGATAGCCCCCGGCCGTGGGTCTGCCCCGGCGGCCTCGGCCCCCCCTCCCCGGGGAGACCCCCGGATGGCAAAGGCTGGGGGGGAGGACGTCTGGGATGGGCGCGATGCGATGGGCGACGGGAACGAGAACTCAAAATGGCGTGGATGTGGAACTCAGAATAAGTACGAAACAAAAAAGGAAAATAAAAATCCCATCTCACTTTCAAAGTCAAGGAAAAAATTAGGGCCTTGGTCAAGTTCGTTATAAGTCAACACTTTTAGAAGGTTCCCCATGTGAAACCTGCAAGAGAAGAAACAAGAGGAAAAAAGCATGATGGTGAGGTGGTGCTCGGGGAAGAGGTGCTGGGCTGTGGGCAGCGGCCAGTGGCGGCCAGAGCCCCCGTCCTCCCCCCGCTGCTCCCGGGGGGCTCGGGGTGCCAGTGGGTGACCCCCCCCCGGCTGCTCCCAGCCCCAGGCTGCAGCCTCTTCCCCCGCGATGGTGATGAGCGCTGGAGGATGGGGTGATGGAGAGGAAGGAGCGAAGGGAGGGGAGAGCCGCCGGGCTCCGGTGAGCAGGGCGAAGCGATGAGCGAGTCCCCAGAGTCCTGGCTATAGGTGTCCCCCCACCTCTAGCCCTGAAACGGTGGGTCCCAGGGAGCCCCCACAGCCCCATCCCTGTGCCAGGGGGGTGCTAGAGGTGGGCGAAGGCTGAGCTGCCTCAAAGGACCCAGGAGGAGCTGGGAAGGTCTGTCGTCTGTGGGAGTGGGGTGGCTGCGTGACCCCAGCCCCGGTTATTCTGGTGCCGGAGGTGGTGTGGTGAGCTGTGCACGGCCGGGGCTGGGGCCGGGCTGGGGTGAGCGGTTACTGCCGCACTATTTTTACCTCCATCGCTCTCGCTCTGAGCTGTGCTCTGAGAGGAAAAGGGGGAGAGGGAGGAAGGGGGGCCCCCAGGGCTGTGCCGGGTGCACAGTCCTGCTGTGGCAGCCACCACCACCTCCCGTAGACCCCTGTGACCAGCCCAGGAGTTTCAAAAGCCACGCTCTCCTGTCCCAGTTAGCCCAGGCCAGTGGGAAGCTGGGGCAGGTCCCCTGGGCTGAACCAGGGTCCCCGATCCCCGTGCCCTGTGACCACCACACCGTCCTTCCCGGCAGTGCAGGCATCACGGATCCTTCCCTCCTCCTTCCCCCACATCCTCGGCGGGGGAAATGCCATGTGGCCACCTGGTGCCATTGACTAACAGCAACAGGCACATGCCTCAGGTCCTCAGGGGCCAGGTCCTGCTGCTGGGACATATCCTGCATCCCCACCGCTCAGCTGGGGATGTCTCCTCGTGCTTTCAGGGATGGGGCATCTCTTGGGGTCCTGCTCCCCTGCCCCACTCAGCCCTTTGTGGGGCATGTCCGGGGTTACCCCAAGGCACCTGGGGACATGGGGCTGCTTGGGGACACCATGCCTGTCCCCCATCTTCTGGAGAGCAGCCGCAGCAGCGGCCCCGGCCCCCTCCCCGCCTCCGCCCTGCTCACAGGACTTACTTTCAAAATCCAGGAAAAAATGAGGACAGTTTTCTAAATCTTTGCCCAATACCTTTATCAGGTTGCCCATGGCCAGCAGACCTGAGCGAGAGAAACAGAACAGAGTGGAACAGCACCGGCGCTGCCAGCCAGACACCCCGGCACGCCCCGTGCCCCCGCCGCCGTGGCACCTACCTGCCCCCGTCCCGCCGGGCTCCGCGCCCCACGGCCCCGCCGTCCCCAGCCCGCGCCCTCCCGGCCGGGCGCACGGGTGCGAGCGTTCACCCAAACGTGGCGACTCCCCGGCGCTTCTGCCCTTGGCCGAGGCGGGGAGGGAAGCGGGACGTGGGCTCGCGAGCGTTGCTCTTCCTGTGGGTGCCCCTGGCCTCGCTGCCTCCCCTGAGGCACCCCCGTTATCCCGCCCTGGCCCTGGGGATGGGTGGGGGCTGCCCCGGGTGACCCCCCCCCCTGCGGTGTCATGCCAGTGCCCTCGGGTGACAGAGCTGGGCATCCCCCATGATCAGAGGAAGATCCTAATTGGGATTTCTGCCCCACGGAGACATTCTGGGGGTCTGGTGCCCGTGTCAGAGCATCCCACCCACACCACAGCCATGGCCCCGGGTCCTTACCTCAGTGCCTGGCGTGGTGGCAGTGGCTACTGCAGGACCAGGGGCTGTGCCACCCACAAATCACTTCATGGGCTGGCGGGGACCTGCAGGCAGGAGGGCGAGAAGGTCAGATCACCTCACTGGGCACCTCCCTTCCCTGGTCACCCAGTGGGCGACCAGGTGGGAAAGTGTGGTTGGATGCCAGCTTCCTCCACCCTGGCTCTCAGCCACCAGCCCTCACCTTGTTTGCCTCAATCCTTTTCCTATTGCCAGCAGCCGGTGTCACTGGGGGCTTGCCGGGCACCAGCTGAGCATCCCCTTCCCTCCACACCCCTTGGGGGACCTGCCAGCAGCTCGGGGACAGCCCCGGGGCTAAGCCATCTGTCCCCATCCTTCCTTGGAGAGGCCCAGACCCCCAGGGATGATTTTCCTGGTGTTGCTGGTTGGGTTTGTGCTTTTCTACTCATTGTGCAAAGATCCCTTTATGTCGCTGATGAGCCGCAACCCAAATCCTGCATCCGCCAGGATGCTCTCCCGGTTCCCACGTTTCCCATGGGGATGTGGAGGGGTTGGGGCTGGCCCCACAATGTTAGTGGGCTCTGGGAAGCAGCTGTGGGATTCAGCAGGTTGTAATTAAGCGCTTGGGTTTAATTAACATGGCTGGGGAAGGGGAGAAGGAGAGCTGGAGGAAGTAGCAGCGGAAGATGGGAGTGATGGAGCTGCTGCTCCCCAGCCCAGTGCTCCCCTCTCAACCCCAGTGTAGCTCCTCAGCATCAACAGTGATGGTTCTGCCTTCATCCTCCTCCTCCTCTTGGGCCTAGAAAGCAGTGGTTTTGCACTGGGGATGCACCAGCATGATGCCAAAATGCTGCTCTGGGGGAGCTGGGGCACCCTGGTTCCCACTGCCCTCCCCTGCCTCAGTTTCCCCACATGTGGTGGGTGCTCCTACCTAGCGATGGGACATAAAGATGCCCAGGGCTGCCCTGGCACAGTGACCCCAGGGTTTGTCCTGCTGAGTGCTGGGGTGTTTCAGAGGGGTGCTGGGCCCACGGGACAGTGCTGGGGGGAGATTCAGACCCACTCCGCTCTGGTGTTTTCATGCATGCTGTGATGGGCACATGGGTGTCCTGGTGCCCACACCATGGTTGTCCTTGATGGGTGGCTTGGGCTCGATTTGTCACCATTGAACTCTGCCTGTGCCCAGGGAGGGGGCTGCAGAGGGGACCCCACAGTTGCCAGTGTGGGGATGTCCCGTGGCACAGGGGCTTGGTGCCAGCTGGGAGGATGGGGATCGCTGCAGCCCCCCTGGTAGGGGGGGAAGCTCCATCTGGGGCTCAAGCCCCTGATTTGTACCATTTCCTTGGTCCTGGGTGCCTACACCCTGTGGTGGTCCTTGGCCCAGGGACCCACACATTCCCCTTAGGTGGCTGTCAGGGAGACAGAGGGAATCCCTCCAGTGTGGGCTGCCATGAGGCTCCACGGGGGAACCGCGTGCCCCAAATACACCGGGAAAAGCAGCCCATCCCAGCAGCGCTCTCATGGAAGGGTGTGCTGCTGGAGGAGGGGTGCCGGGCTGGGGGCAGTGAGTTCCCTGTCCCCAGCCACACCTGAGGTGAGCCCGGGCTTTGTCCCTCCCTGCAGTGCTCCACACCCCAGCCCTGCTCCAGCAGCCGCTCACCTCCCTGCACCCTCTCCCTGCCCTCCCGAGCATCCTGCCCCACGGGGACCCCGCAGCGCATGTCACCTCCATGGGGACATCCCAGCCAACAGGGTGAAACCCCCCTCCTGCTCCAGGCAGGGCCAAATCCTGCACCCAGCAGCCGGCGGTGCCCAGGCTGGCCACGCCAAAGGAGCAGAGATGCCCCCGGATCGGGCCACCCCGTGTCACCCGCGGTCGTTTTGGGGCTGTGTCCCTATTCCGCTGGCACATCATTGCTTTGGGCACCGCAGCCTGGTGCAGTGCTGCACCCCCGGCTGGGGCTTGGGGGCTCCTTTCCCCTCCCTTGGCTCCGCATTCCGCGGCCCCTCCCTGCCCTCTGGGTGCCCGCTGGGTGCCCGGCACGGTGCCCACCGCCGCTGCCGAGCCCGTCCTGCCGCTGCCCCCCGCCCATGGCCGCTCCGGCGTCGCCGCAGCCGTTGCAGGGTCGGACACGCGGTGCCTGAAGGATTTTACAGGGGTGGGGTGGAATTTATCCTGGGAACAAGGGTGCCAGGACCAGATCCTGCCCCACGAGGAGTCAAGGCACCCCCAGCTCTGCCCAGAGTGGAGCCGGGGGTTCCCGGGGTCCGTCACGCCCCCGGGTTTGGGGACCTCCCTGGCTGGAGGGAGGTGTGGGAGAGGTGCCGTGGGGCTGAACCCCCCACTCCCGAGCGGGACCGGTGGGGTGATGGGGTCCTCCCCTCTGCCTTGCTGCGGCTGCGGGCGCGCGGCAGGATTTACCGCAGGGCTGCCGGGGAGCGGAGCCGCAGCACCCAGACCGGGGCGGGCGAGCACCCAGCCCTGCACCCGCACCCACCCAGGGCCACCGCGGGGCTGCAGCAGCCCGGGGAGGGGTGGGGGCTGCACACACCCCATCACCCCCACTGCCGGGGGTACCCAGGAGCAAGCTTTGGGTGCACCGGGCTGGGGATGCAAAGGGAAGGAGGGGCCCCCCTACCAGTTTGGGTCCCCAGGGGAGCCAGCCAGCGGCGGGCACGGCCCCCCCACCCCACTCTCCGGCCTGGTGGCATCCCCGTGTCCCCCGGGGTGGCTCTTGCTCACCGTGACCGTGGGGAGCTCGAGGCGTGGGCAGGCGGTGGCGGCTGCGGGGCGTCTGCGGATGCTGTCGGAGCGGAGCGAGGGGTGTCGGGGAAGAGCCGCCCGCCGTGTGCGTGAGCCGCCCTGCGCCAGCTGCCGAATGCACCACAAAGACCACCATAGCCTCCCAGTCCCCCCCCCTCCACGCCACTGGTGACGGTGACGTCTCAAGTGTGAGGGAGACGAGGACGCTTAACCCCCTGCGTGCCGGCCGGCAAACCTCTGCGGCCTGGCCCGGCAAGGGTTCTGGGTCCTGATGGGGTGATGTGCCCGGGTTTTGGGGGGATGAGGTGACACGGAGAGGGTGTCTGTGTCCCTCCCCTCGTCAGGGCCACCCCAGCTCAGCCCCAGCACCCGCAGCCCACCCTGAGCAGGGGGAGGGAAGCCCTAAATATTTCTTTGCTCCTGCCTCAGCACTGCTTCTTCCCGGACCCCCCTCTGGGGAGAGGGACAAGCCACGGAACCCACCCGGTGCCCCTGCCACGGGGGCAAACGAGGCGCATGCCCCAGGAGCCCCAGTTTGGACAGGCAGCACCATCTGTCCCCCCTCCTCAGCTCCTCCTGGCCCGGGGCCAGGGAGGGTTTGGATGGCACATGCCAGCACAGAGCTGTTCCCAGAGGGGTGCTGCAGAAAGTAGGAAGCAGGTGGGGAACCCCAAAACTGGAGTAATTCTACTTCCCCCCCCCCAGCACCCCCTTTTCCCAGGCCAGTCCTGGGCATCAGGGTAGAGATATGAAGAAGGACCCCCATTGTTGTGGTCAACCCCTGGTCTGACTTGCGGGGCTGGCACCGCATTCCTCTTGGGCACGCCTGTGGATGTGCCACCCATGACAGGTCTGTGCCAGGGGAGAAGCCACCCGGAGCCCATCCTGATGTCCCAGCATGTGCCAGTGTCCCACCAGCCTTGTACTTGGGTCCTGTGGCTGCTGCCCAGTATGACACTGGAAAATGGGAGATTTTGTGGGGTTACACTGGCCATGAACACTGTGCACTTGCCCAAAGGGACAATGCCCATCCTTATCCTCAGCTGAGCCCATGCAGGGTGATGGGGGGGACACTCATGGCAGAGAAGCACTGGAGGGGGTCACAGAGGAGCTGGTGGAACTACTACTGCCCCAACCCCACCAGTGTCACTGCTGGGTGATGAGGACGCCAGGGTGAGTGGCAGTGACTCCTGCTCCCCACGGCTCCCAGCAGTCCGGGGGGGGCCTGCAGCTGCCCCAGGCAGTGGGGGGGTGTGGCTGTGAGGTCCTCCCATGGGGCACAGCCCCCCAGGCCGTGCTGCTGCGGCCCGTAGCCGCTGGGGGAAGCTGCAGCCCTTTGCATTCCGCAGCGTGGCTGGATGAGGAGGTTGCTAGGAATGCTGGCAGCATTGCACCCCGGGGACCCCAGGGCAGGGAGCTGGGATCGAAGGGCTGCCATGGAGCCAGCGCTACTTGCAAAGCTGGGATGTCCTCCCTGGACAGCCTGGTGTCTCTTCTGCAGTCCCAGGACCAGCAACCCAGTTGAGCCTGGTCTCACGTTAGGGCTTGGGGTGCCCCAGAGCTGGGTGGTGGGCTCAGCCGGGTGCTCCAGACCGTGTGCTCAGGGCCATCAGTGCGGCCAGCCCCGCATGAGCCTGGGCACCTCCCCAGCACCAGGACCTGAGGTGTCTCAGCCCCAAAAAGCTGGACACCCCGGTATCCCACAGCCACCCTTGTCCTTGTGGCACTCCCCTGCCTCTTCCAGCTGCCCCATGCCCCTTTGGCGTCCCATGAGCTGGGTGGTGCCGGATTCAGCCCTGGCAGCCACACTGCTTCAATTAAACCCTCATTAATTTTTCAGTCCCCTTGTGCACCCTGCGCACGGGCGGTTTGCACTGGTGCTAATTGATGTCTTCTCTACTTAAGCATCTAAGAACCGGCAGCAGGTTGCCCAGACAGCACTGGGGAGGGGGTGTGTGGGGCTCACCCCCCTGCAATCTCAGGGAGGCTCATGGGGAGGCTTTGGGGCCAGACAGAGCCATGTGTCTGGTGGGGGCTGCTGGAGTGACCCAAAAGCCATGGAGCTGAATCACCCCACCCCAGGTCGGGATCCAGCCTCAGACAGGGGCTTGGCACAGGGATCCATGTCCAGACGTGGCAGGGGTTTCCATCCCTCCTGCCCCTGGGGTGGGTGTGTGACAGGTCTCTGCAGTCCCACTGCATATACGTAGCTGCAAATATTTGCGGGGTTTTTGTAAGCCAGCCCTCTCTCACCTCTGCCTGGGGCGGTTTCTGCAGCTCCCTGAAACCACCTCCAGTGGGTGCAACTGTGGGGAAGGGCAGAGCACCCCTTGGCACCCCACAGCCCCGTTGGGGACTGGGGTGGGGACCAGCTCTGTCTGCCTGGAGACTTCATCCAGGCTCAGTGGCCACCAGCTGCACAGGGGCTGCTGCGGACAGGCCCAGGTGGCACCGGGATGACAACAGGATGGCCAAGGTCACCGGGAAGAGCCGCCAGCAATCACCATGGAAACAGTCCACGTTTGGTTCGGGAGATCACAGCCGTTTTCTCGGCCCTGTCCCCTCTGACTTCAGCTGCCACTCTGCCAAACAAGGAGGACCGAGGTGTGTCCTGGTGTCCCCTCAGGGCAGGCAGCATGGGGCCCGGAAGGGAGATGCAGGCACCATGGCCCCTGCCAGCCCCGAAGCACACCAAGGGAAGGGGATTTCGGGGTGCTTTGGCATCAGCCATCATCAGAGCCAGGAGCCAGAGGTGGGTAAGTGGGGAGGAGGAAGCAGGGGAGCAGCAGCAGACAGTGGCAGGAGTGGCAGGGAGCACAGGGGGGGCTCTGATTAGGACTGGGGACCAGGCAAGGCAGCTGTGGGCAGGCAGGGGTGGCAGCATCCCTGATGGTGAACCCAGCACCCCTCGCATCCCAGTCCCAGCAGCCCCCCAGCAGCTCCCGCTTTCGCCTTCAGGATCCCTCACCACCCCAGTGCCCTTTCCCCTCCCAGCATCCCAGTACCCCCAGCAGCCCACTTCGCCCCCCACCCCACGCAGCCCCTCCCAGTTGACTGACAGCGCTCCCAGCCAATGGGCGAACGTTACCGCCGGGGGGGGGTGGGGTGGGGTGGGGGGGGGGTGGCGGGCGGCCCGCGGCTACAAGAGGGGCGGGAGCTGAGCGGGCAGACCCGGCGGGCTGGACCGAGACCCCTCCGGTACCGGCACCGGCTCCGTGCCCGGCCCCGCCGAGCCGCCGCCTGCCCGCGCCGTTCCACAGGTAAGGGCCGTCGGGGCCGGAGCCGGGGTCCCCCCCGCCTGGGATTGGTACTCGACTCCCCCCCCCAACGCACCGGGACCCGGTTCCCCGGTGCGGAGCTGCCGTCGGGACTGGTGTTGGGAGCCGCGCTGAGCCCGGGAGACGATTCCAGTGGGTGTCGGCGTCCCGGAGCTGTCCCCGCGGGTGGGCAGAGCAGCCCCCACAACCCCGGGTGCTGCTTTCCCCCCGCCCGACCACCCCCATCCATGCCCTGGGGCCGGGCCCTGCACCCCTTCCCTGCTCGCCCCCCACCCCCGGTGCCGATCCGTCGGGATGGTGCTGGAGTCTGGGAGCCCTGTGCTGCCCAGGGTGCAGCCCTGGGGGGGACACCCATAGCAACCCCCTTCGGTCCTGTTTTGGGACCAGGTGACCAATGATGGTGTTTTGAGACCAGCGATTTGTGCCAGGTGTCTGGTGGCCCTTCTGGCTGCTGGCCCCAGAGCCACCTCTGTTGTCCGTTGCCTTGGCATGGCCTGTGCTGGGTCCTGCTTGGAGAGGGGAATCGAGGTCTGTGGACCAAGGGATGATCTTATTGAGTCCTGGCTTCTTTGAGGGCTTTGCATGCAGGAAAAGGTGTGGTGCTTCCAGCAAAGGTCCTCGATCCTGTTCCCGTATGGGAAAAGCTGTCCCTTGTGCAGGTGAGAGGCTGCACCTGCTGGCCACTGCGGCTGGTGGGACATGTGGGAGGACCTGAGCATGGTACATGGTGGACATCAATCGCTCCCTGCAGGTTAGAGCTGGACTGTGGTGCTGGGAGGGCTCATGGAGCTCTGCAGCTGAGCTGAGGATCACTGGGGAAGCGCTGGGCTCCACGGGCATCCGGATGTTTCCTTGACTCTGGCTGCCGAGGGGTGGTGGGTTAAGTGCTGCTGCAGCAGATCGTGACAGATGCTGGTGGGATGATGGGGCAGGAAGCAGCCTCTGCCTGTGGGATTAGCCGGGAGCGGGACTGGCTGGGAACACGAGGAGCCCTGCGTCGCTGCAGGGGGAGGATTGTGCCCATCTCAGGGTACCCCCGTGTCCCCCAAGCCCACACGGCCAGGAAGTCAGATGCTCAGAAGGAAGATAGTGCTTGGTTGGGCTCCAGGTGAACTTCTACTCAACTTTCTCCATGGAGAGAGAAGCTCCAGGAGAAGCTCTCAGCAAACCATCTGCCGCTCGGGCTGAGCGGTGCCAGCAGCCAAGGCTGCGTGGGAGCGGGCACGGCGTGTTCGGAGCAGCTCCGCCGCCTGCCCACGCGGCTGCGGGTTTGCCAGCGCTCCAGTGCCCCCCGCCGCAGGCAGCCCGCCCTGCAGCAGAGGGGTGCCTGGCTGTGGACCCCCAACTTCACCAAGAAATAGCCAGGAGTGGGATGAGCATCTCTGAGGCGATCTGGATGCTGACAGTTGGATGGTGCCAGGGAGGTGTTTGGGTTTTTTTCCATTTTAAAGGCAGATTTGTGTTACCTTTTCTTTGTCCCATCCTTACAGAGGTCAGCTGGACGTCACAGCCTGATAAAGGCCATGGGAGGAGTTCTGGACCTTCAGTTGCTTTTTGAGTGTTTTTCTGCAACCCAAAGGGAACCAGCCTAGGAGAAGAGGAGGGACGGAAGGTGATGCTGCTGGCTGCACTGGTGGGCTGCTGCAGGGTCAGCTCCTGCACATTTCCAGCAGCAAAAGCCACAGCTGAGCGTGGGCACCAAGCCTGTCCCTAGTGCCATGGTCGCTGTCCTGGCATTTGACAGTGCATGGACACCCACCAGCCAGGTGGATCAGCTCTAACATGGGGAAGAGGCACACAGGAGGGTTGGCAAGCTGCTGGGGTGAAGTGGGGCCTGGAAGCACCAGCTGTCCCTGTGCCCACTGTGTAGGAGCCATGTGTTCTCCTTTCCAGGGGCAGCCATGGGCAAGCACAGCAGCAAGCTGGCCCCAGAGATGCTGGATGACCTGGTGAGGAGCACGGAGTTCAGTGAGCAGGAGCTGAAGCAGTGGTACAAGGGCTTTCTCAAGGACTGTCCCACTGGTATCCTCAACCTGGAAGAGTTCCAGCAGCTCTATATCAAGGTGGGGCCCAAGTGTTGCTTGTGAGGCTGGAGCACCCTGCTACTGCTGGGACAAGGGTGCTGCTTTGGGTGCAACCTCTGCACCAAGCTCCCCCTCCCTGTTTCGATCTCTCTTCTCTCCTCCCTGCAGTTCTTCCCCTATGGAGATGCCTCCAAGTTTGCCCAGCACGCTTTCCGCACCTTTGACAAGAACGGTGATGGGACCATCGACTTCAGGGAGTTCATCTGTGCCCTGTCTGTCACCTCCAGGGGCACCTTTGAGCAGAAACTCAACTGGGCCTTTGAGATGTATGACCTGGATGGGGATGGGAAGATTACACGCTTGGAGATGCTTGAGATCATTGAGGTACTGGTGCTTAAAACCAACATGAGCAACTTGTTTGGGTTTTTTTCCAGGCTTCTTGCAGCTATTGGGTCCCTTTTGACACCAAAGGATGAGTGTTTCTTCCCAGAGCCTTGTCTGAAAGGCATCTGGTGTGCACCTGAATGTAGCTGTGCAGCAGTTTAGCTTGTGCCAGCAGCTAACTGGGTCCCAGCAGAGCAGCCACTCTGTTCTCTGTCTTGTCCTGGGACCTTCTGCCCATCCAACATTCCTGCTCTGGTACTTTGCTTCTCTTCTTGCTCCAGGCCATTTACAAGATGGTGGGGACTGTGATCATGATGAGGATGAATCAAGATGGGCTGACGCCCCAGCAGCGTGTTGACAAGATCTTCACAAAGATGGACAAGGACAAGGATGACCAGATCTCCCTGGAGGAGTTCAAGGAGGCAGCAAAGAGCGACCCCTCCATCGTCCTCCTCCTGCAGTGTGACATGCAGAAATAGAGCCCTGGGGGCTCATCGCTGGACTGGCTGCAGCCAACCTCTGCTCCCCATGATGGTTTCCATCCCCATTTTCTGTTGAGTCCCTACTGTGCCCCTTGGCCTCAGGTGTGAGCCATGCTCCATCTCTCCTACCACCCACCCACCTCTGCTCCTGGCCGTGTCCTGAACAGCTCACAATCCTTTGGCTGTAGCTCTCCCTTGATGGGTTGAGCCTGCTCTTGAGGTTATCTCCAAACCATCCCTCTCCCATCCTGGAGCTGGACTCCCTGCAGCCAATGGTCCTGGCTCCCCAGGTCCCACTCCCCATGTCCCTGATGCTTTCTCCCTGCTTTCCCCGACTGCTCTGCCTGGCCCATCCTAACTGGAAACAGCTCTTTTCCCCATGCTGCTGATCCTTCCCTCGTTGCTTGTGATGTCTCCAGGGAGGCTGAAAAGTCCCAAGCCCTGGCCCTGGTCTCTCCTTCACTGGCAATTCGCTGAAAAGCTGCCCAGAGGGGGCAGGGCTGGCCCCAGGGTGCTGGGGAGGTCGGGCAGGGTGCTGCCCCTTCCGTGGGGGCTTGCTGCCTTCCTCTGCCCAACTTCAGCTTTCCCAGCAGCAAAAGCAGAGATGGAAACATCCAGGGTTGCTCAGGGGACTTTAGGGGAGAGCAGAAGTGTCCAAGACCACCCCTGGATGTGGCCAGTGTCTGCTTCCAAAAGCCACCTTCCATCCCATCACCTGTATGAGCTGGTAGAGCAAGTGGGTGACTTCCACAACTGTCCCTGCAGCAATGTGGATGCTTTTGTGGAGTTTCAGGTCTTCCTGGATATTGGGGTGATGTTTGGGCTCCCAAATTGAAAGCAGGGTCTGCCTAACTCCTCTGTGGCTGCCTTGGGGCCAAGTCAGGCATGGGGGTGTTGAAGGCACATCCTGGTGTGTGGCACTACTGTGGGGAGTAGTGGACCCTAGATGGGGGCTGTGGAGAGGTGTGGATGGGTGCTGTACCTGCTGAGCCTCCTGGCAAGGCTGTCAGGCCACAAGAAACATATCTGTCTCCTTCCTCCCCCTATCCCAGCCTGCTGCCTCCATCCCTCCTGCCCCAGGATGGGGATATAGTCACAGATTGGTATTTATTCTGCACGCCGTGGTGTCGATGACTGTAATCTTTGTTAGGAAATGGTGAACTTGTTTATCTATTTTTTTTTAATGGAAAAATAAATTATCCCCTGTGTGTGATGTTCTCTCTGAATGGCTTATTTGAGGGGGGGAGGGGGGGGGTGAAGCTGGGGAGAGTGAGGTGACAACAGTGCACGGCTGGGTTTCATCTGAGCCTGTGACACTCAGGAGCTGGAGAAGCACTTGGGGACAGCAAAGTGGGGCTCAGCCCAGGGAGCCTTGAAGATGGGGGAAGAGAGTAACCCTGGAGCCATGCAGGGAGCTCTGGGGAGGGGAATGTTATCTCTTGGGTGGGTAGGACCAGACATCCCTGGTCTGTGCTGGAAATAGGTCTCATTTGCCAACCAAGAGCTGGATCCTGTCTGTGCCTTTGATTCAGGCCTGGGGGCTTTGTCCCGGACCTCACCCCAATGCTATCAGCAACTGGGACCTGCTATCACTGTATCTTTGTCCTTCTCAGCCTCCTCCTCTCCACCCCCATCTTTCTTGCACATATTTTCCTTCAGCCTTTCTTCTTCTGCAGAGCTGGTGACTGTTGCTAAGGAGCTCTCACCAACTTTAAATACTCTTTGGTAGTTAATCAGGTGGTGCTGGCTCCTGGGCACCAGTGCTGGCTCTGGGCTGCGAGCCTGGCCACCCTCCCACCTGCTCCAGCACATGTGGGGGTGTGCGGCTCTGCTTCCACCCTGCAACTCACCAGCATCACAGGGGTGTTTCCCAGGAGGGACCTGCAAAGGCACCGGGGAAAGGGAGTCTTTGATGTGGCTGAAATGATGTTAAATTCCCAGAAGGGCATCCCAAAGGGTTTGGGAACAAGGCCGATGGGCAAGTCCTGGATCCCTGTTCACCAGCGTCCAGCGTCCCCTGGCTCTGATCTCCTGGTTGAAGCTCAGTGTAGGCAAGGCTGTGCTTGACTGGCCTCATCAGCAGGGACACTGGGTCCCCGAGGCCCGTGGCTCCTAGGGAAGGTTGGTGGCACTCCTCCCAGGTGCCACTCTGTGCCAGGTGAGCCAAGGTGGGGTCCTCCATCACTTGACCCTTCCTGACTGACCAGCTTTGGGCTCTGGGGTACACCCTCTACTTCCAGAGTGCCTCTGGGAGGGAGGGTCAGCTGCTCTGGGTGCAGTTTTCAGCTCGAGATGAAAGCTGGGCTCTAAGCACAGCTCTGTGCCTGGACTCGACCCCACCAGCATTTGTGGGAGCACTTTTAGTGAAGACCCTTAATTAATATCCATGCTCATTCCATTCATTAGCATGGAGCAGAGTGTGAGGACCCCTGTGACTGAGCACCTGGGTGACCCCCCCCGAGCAGCCACTGCCCTTCCCCTCCAGCTCTGGGTGCTGACCACCCTTAGACTCATCGTTTAGGTTGGAAAAGACCTTGAATATCATCGAGTCCACCCATTAACCCAGCACCGCCAGGTCACCACTAAACCATGTCCCTCAGCACCACATCTCCACGGCTTTTGTGCCCTTCCAGTTTGCCCGGTCCCCTGGCACCGGTGCCACTCTGTGTTTTGCGAGGATTGGCAAACCCCGACAACCCCCCAGTGCTCTTGGGCCGAGAGCAGGTTGGTGTCTCCCATGGGTGCCCTGTCACCTCCTGCTCCCGTGTCCTTCCTGCTGATGGCACCTTCGTCCCCCAGCCCCTTTCCTTCGCTCCTCGGGGGGGGTGATTTGCTGCCTCCGTGGCCGACTCTGCCCTGGAGCGGCTGCAGAGCGCTCCCGCCTCCATCCCCCCCAGCACCCCGGTATTTAGGGGCGGTCGGTGTCGGGAGGAGGACGAAGCGGCGGCGGGCTCGGTCCCGGTGCCGGTCCCGAAGGGGTTAAGCCGTGTCCCGGTGGGCTGAAACCCCGGAGCTTCATGGGATGCCTTATAAAGCGAGCTCCGCCGGCACGGCAGCGGCTCCGGGAGTTCCCGGTACGTGCGGAGCCGCCGGTGCCCCGGAGCCGCCGCGCTATGGAGCCTCCGGGCACAGCCGGGGCGCCGGGCGCGGGGGGGCGTTCCTGGGAAGAGGCCAAGGCTTTCTACGACAACCTCGCCCCCAAGAAGAAGCCCAAATCGGTGAGAGCCCCCGAGGTGCCGAACCGCGTAGCGCTCCCCAGCCCGCAGGGGAAGCGGCCCCTTTGGGTGCCCTGTCTCTTCTGGGTGCCTACCCCCCGCATGTTCCCCCTCCTCTGGGTCCCCTTCCCACGTCTCTCTGGGTGCCGCATCTCCTGGTTCTCTGGGGTCCTCCTGGGTGCTTTGTCTTCTCTAGGTTCCTTCCTGGAACCCTCTGGGTGCCTTGTCTCCTGTAGGTGCTCTGGGTTCTCTCTGGGTGTCTCTGGTTTTAATTTGACCCCCCCCGTCTCCATCCAGGTCCTTGGGGAGCCCTGGGTTGGAGAGACTGGTTGGAAGCTCGTGGGTTGGAGTGGTGCCTCTGCTCCTCTGTGGCATCCCTTGGGTCTCTCTGGATCCCCTCAGGCTCTTAGGTTCTTGCAGGTCCCTGGTGTGTTCCTGGGTCCCCCCTGGGTTGAGATGTCCTTGCAGAGCAGCTCCGTGTCTCATGAGCTGCCTGTCTCCTGTGCCAAGGTGGGAGGCCCTGCCAGAGACAGGAGGGTTGGTTGTGGTAGAGCAGGGGGACAGTCTGGGGTACAAATCCCTGCCTTGGGCGTCGCAGGGGTGTAGCTGCCCTTGCCGGGCTCCCCTGCTCCGGGAGATTAGAGGGAGAGCCGCAGTTATCTAACCAGGGCTGAGCCTGCCGGGTTTAAACATGGGAGCGCCTGGAAGTGCTGCTGGATCTCAGAATAGCTGTGGCAGCCTGGCAGGGCTGGGGGCCACATCCCGGGCTGAGCTGGCCCTGGCCCCACAGCCTGCGAGCCCACCCAGCTCTGGGGCTGAGGGTCCCCCCTAAAATGTGGGCCTCTGGTAGAGGTGCTGCCCATGGTGACGGTGGGAGCCTGGTGGCAGCTGGCACCTTTGGTGGCAAAGCTCTGCGTGTAACCCCTCGGGTGAGGGGAGACAGCCAAGTCCCTGCTTGGCAGACCCCGATTTGGAGCAGCCCTCCAGTTCTGTCCCTGGCTGCAGCCCCCTGGTCCTGTCCCTGCTGCCAACTGTGCGTCCCTCTTGGAGGAGAGAGCCAGCCTGGCTTGGTGGTGGCAAGTGGTTGGTTGTCTTTCATGCCATGTTTTCAGCCTTCTGTGGATGTGAACTCAGGCTCCTCCTCTTCCTCTCCTTTCAGCCCACTCCCAGACCACCCATCTCTGCTGTACACCTGGGGAAACTGAGGCACGGCGCAGTGCTGTGGTTTGCCGTGCAAGCAGCAGCAGAGCTGAGATCCCCCATATGGGGCTGGGGAAGATGTCTGCGGTGCCTGCCGTGCCCCTCTGCTGGGGGGCCCTGTGCCCGTGTCCCAGCAGCTCAGCTGCCCTCGCCCACAGCTGGGGTGCCCTGCCCTGCCAGGCAGCTGTCGGGCCCCGTGATGGATGGCTGCAGAGCGCTTTTCTGCAATATAAATAATGTGCTTGGAAAACTCAAAAACATCTCAGCCATTGCCCTGAACTTTAATCTGATCCCAAGCAGGGGGCTCGTGGCCGCCCGGGGCTCTCTCGTACGCGAGGGAAATGGAGTTTGCTGTTGTCCGTCTGCGCCCTTGCGGGTGCCGGGTCTGTCCGTCCTCTCAGTTGAACTTGTAGGGTTGTTTGGGTTGGATTGGGCCTGTGAGATCCTTGAGTCCAACCTGGTAACCCAGCACTTCCAGGGCACCACAGACCCATGGCCCTCAGCACCACAGCTCCACGGGGGGCTTGGAAACCCCTCCAGGGATCACGGGGACTCCACCCCTGC
>JANIJG010022225.1:0-11891 GCA_024611175.1 Megaceryle torquata | reverse complement strand
GGTCTCACCAGTGCAGAGTAGAGGGGGAGGAGAACCTCCCTTGATCTGCTGGACACACTCTTCTTAATGCACCCCAGGCTACTATTGGCCTTCTTGGCCACAAGGGCACATTGCTGTCCCATGGAAAACTGTTGTCTACCACGATTCCTAAGTCCTTCTTCACAGGCCTGCTCTCCAGCAGATCACCTCCCAGTTTGTATTGGTGTAATTTATTATTCATTCCCAGATGCAGGACTCTGCGCTTATCCTTGTTAAACCTCATCAGGTTCTGCTCTGCCCAGTTCTCCAGCCTGTCCAAGTCTCGCTGGATGGCTGCACAGCCTTCAGGCATATCTGTCAATCCTCCCAGCTTCGTGTCATCAGCAAACTTGCTGAGAAGACACTCTGTCCTGTCATCAAAGTCATTGATAAAGGTGTTGAACAGGACCAGACCCAGAACTGATCCCTGGGGGCTCCACTAGTTACAGCTCTCCAGCTGGACTTGACACCATTGAGAACCACTGTTTGGACTCTATTGTCCAACCAGTTACTAATCCATCTTACTATCTTCTATCCCATACTTCCTGAGCTTCTCCACAAGGATGTTATGGGAGTCTGTGTCAGAAAACCCCCGTCCTTACAGTTTCTTCCCAGTCACATCTTGTCGTTGGAGCACAATTAAAATCTCCAGGTCGTATAACATCCTGGGAATAAATGTAGGCTGCTCTGCTATGCAACATGAAGTCTTTGGTCTAAGACTGTAAAGCAGACAGTCCTGAAAAAGGTACATTGGGCCAGCCTTGTGCGACAGAATTACCCAGCAGTGCAAATCTCCACCACAATAGAGCCAGAATTTTGTCTTCACTAAAGCCAACAGATTCTTTCAAGTCACTCATTACAAGTAATGTGTCCCATAAAGTTCCAATGAATCCACTCTGCCACTGAAATGTACATTTCTGAAATATACAGGATGTTTTCTAATATAATTTTCCTTTTCTTTGTTTAAACTGAAAATGCAAAGTGTTCTAGTTGCAAGAAAGTACAATGGTAAGTGCCTTTAGGTTAAAAAATTACCATGTTCTGCATTCCCCTCACATGAAGAGAACAGCATCAATGACTTTTGCAATGTGCAAATGTAAACCGTATTCTCCTGGGCTGAGGTTCTGTGCATACAGTCAGCTAGATATACAAGCTAGTTTTGAGATATCTGCCTCAAAATATATTCCAGCTGACTTCCAGTTCCTCTGCTATCTTGACATTTTCCTGTGACAGGTCTTTTTTGCACAGCGTAGTTAGCTTTGCTTGGAGAAATTAAATTATTATCTTCTGTACAACTTGCTTAGATTATAAGATCTCCATCTTGTCAAGAATGTATCTTAATTAGTTAAGACAACAGGCATTTCCCAGAATTGGCCTGTCAGATAACATATCCTAGCATGAGAGAATTTTAAGGGTGATTTCATTTACAGAGCTTTAGTAAGACCATATTTCTTCACCTTCTACATGCAAGTCTTTCCTTCTCCTTCTTGAGGGCTGATACAGCTTATCTTCAGGTCACTGAATATCATGAGACATCATTCTTAGAGCTTTAGTAATTTCTGTTGTTTAATTATTTAAACAACAAAACCTCTGGGGATGTGGAATTGCAGTAGAGTATCTACCAGAAATTTAAGGTGGAATACATGACCGAGATGTTTTAATTGTTCTTTGGTGTTCCCTGTTCTCTGCCATCCTGGAAAAGCACTATTTACTGAGATAAGTAAGAATAAAGTTAAATTTAAACATACTGTTATGATGAAATAGAGGGATAAATGTTACTACAAAAGTTTATGCTTTCTAGCACTACAAGAGAGAAAAAAGAATCCAGCCTACCTTACAAAAACCAACCAACTGACTGGAGACCATAAATCCTCCCAGACTTTTATTGTGCTGATATGGCCTTCAGTACAGGGCACAAGAGAGGACAGTAATGTGCTCTCCTGCTTAAGTTTCTTTCTTTGAAATTAACCTCAATGCCAAGTTTTTTGGCTTTTCAGTAGTTGCTTTAGGGAGAGTCAGAAAATATTAATGTAGTGCTCAGAGTATTATTTAGTCTGGTTTATGCTAGTGAGTCATGTACTCAGGCAGCTGAACTCTTGAGCTGCTATGCCAACAGCAATACACACCTGGAGCTGGTACCCATTTACACAAATACACAAGAAATGTAATCCTCTGAAATCGAAAACGGTGCAATTTGGGGTGGGATGTTTCTGCTAACTAGGGGAAAGGAACCAGACAAGGTGAAGAGTAGACACCCCATTAAGAGCACTTCCTGGGAGTAAACATCTAAACTAGCTATAGCTTCAAAATAATGAGCTTCACTATCAAGCATTTCTAATCTATATGCTAATGGCACAGTTTTTGTTCACCTAACTCATGAACTGTAGGTGTTGTAGTGCTAATAACCCGTTTTCTGTTCCTGTTCTCTCTGTGTAGTCAGCTGCTGCGGATTACTCATTCTGTGGGTCTTTTAAAAGCAGGAGACAAAACGTACATGGAAAATGTTTGAAAACAATGCAAACAAGGTTTCAACTGTAGAAAAAAGCTGCTACTTGTAAACACTTTGCTGGACTGACTGATCTCAGGTTCTAGATGTGAGTGATGCAGACCTATTTGGAAGCAGTGCCAAGGAGATATGACCAGCATCAGCTATGTGAATATTTGATTTCTACCATGAATGAAGCATTACACATGAATGAACATGTTTTTCCTGTTCAGGACACAAATCTTAACTTTTTACCTTCACACAGCATGACTTTGAATGTCATTTCCCTAGCTTTGAATGCTGCCTGAATATCCTCCAAAGGCATCTGGAAGGCATTGGACTAAAGCTTATGAGAGACAGGGCAGAGAGTATTTCAGGTAAGAACTGCTTTCTGGAGTGGACTTGCACAGAGCTGAGCTGTACTTGAGGAATCTCACACTCACCATGCTGAAGCAGGCTGTTGTACAATTGCCAGGAGATGGTTCTGAGAGGGCAGTAATGCTGCTGTTCACTGGTGGTTGGAAATTAATGTGCTTGTCCTTGACAAATAAGAAGAACATTGCTAAGATGAAAACTTGGGAGATGAAGGTGAATACAAAGGAAGGAGAGGAAGAATTGAAGAGTAATCATAGAAATGGACATGCAGAATTGTTTGAGCTTAAACTGCAAAACCTGAGACAATTAAAACCAGGTCTACCTCACTATATGAGCTCAGCCTCCGCAAAGCTCATACGGCCAAGAAAATAATATAAATATTTCAGGACTTTAGGTGTCACAAATTTGATCTTGATATTCAAAACTGCCTAGCCAAACCTTCCCCATTCCTACATGCACACACATATACACACATGGAGGCAGCTTCAAGCTGTGTCACAATGGGAATCAGCTTGGTTTGTCAGTTGTAGAACTGGGACTACATCAACAGAAGATAAAATCAACACTCCTAACAATAGCAGAGCACCCACAGAGACTCTAAAACCATCAACAGCCTATGGACAATCCTGCCATAACCTTGAAAAGACATCAGGCTAGAGAGAGCCTGTCCCTCTCGTTTCTTCTACATCCCTTCCTTTTGTCCTGTAAAGGACTGAAGATTTGGTCCTCACCAAGTATAGAATAAGTATTCTCCATAACCTCTCCCATTACTAAGTGCCTGCAGTAAACCTAGAAGTCTGAGGGATTTATTATCCACAAATTTCTAGGAGCCATAAGAAATGCAGGAATATATGCTGTTATTCTTTGTCCTAAAGACCCTTTCCATCGCTGAATGACTGGTCTTTCTAAGTTCTTCTCTGTTGCTGTGGGGGACTCCACAGAGATAGCACTAAGTATAATAATATATCTGGATAGCTAATGATACAGCCATTAACACAACTACTGTTGCAGTTTTTTCTTTTCTTTGAGTTGTTATTTTTTGTTCTCTTTCCCTGGGAAACACAGAGAGGTTGTTACAAATTCTTGAACGCAGTCATACAATAACTGCAATGATAACAGACCACAAAATTCAAGCATTCACATCAGAAAATACCACAGTATACTCTGGAGGGGGAACAGCCTATTTTTTCCTCAAGAAAATATTTTCTATAATAAATATATCTGGACAGTTTACAAAGTCCTCAGAGGCTAACCAGTTAGCTGTAACAAGTTCTATACCTGACACATTTTTCTTCAGGGTAACTTGCTTCATTCAGAGTTTTAATGTTTAAATAAACTGCTGCCCAAATCAATAATCTATGAAATCATTCACTCTGGGGAAGTCCTTCAATCCTTCCCCCCTGTTTTAAGTCAATTTATATGCTATGCTACAGCTACCTCCGGCTGCATTTCATTACCTTCTCACTCCATCTTGTAGCAGCGACTCTGTACTTTTGGCTACTATTTTCTCAGTGAGGAGGCCCACAATATTTTATTTTGTGCCAACTTGTCTCAGACAACTGAGAAGTCCTTCTGTCTTCTCTCAGGGTTTTAGATCACTGCTGTATTCCTGCAGAGACGGTGGAATCAGAGGCTAAATAGCTGGAACATATCTGCTAGTCTTTGCCCAGTGACAATAACAGAAGAGGTGTCATTGCTGTTGGCTTTGACAATCTTAAATAAAGCAGGTGTGGGAGGAAACAAACCTAGGATGTATTGATCCAATCCCATTTATTTTCTTCCCAGTACCAAGTTTGCAAATAGCTGCACTCTGACATTTTTTGAAGATACTTCTAATGTCTATTAATAAAATTGTTTCACAAAGATTTTACAAAACAGCATTCACCTCTTCAAAATCTTGTAACTTCGATGATGTTAAGTCCTAACCTAGCAAAGCATTTAAGTAAACATTTTAAATTAAGGTAATTAAGTCTGAGTTTCTTCTCTCTCCATTTTACATCTTACATGTGGTAAGGGAGACAGGACCACTCATATACTTAAATCCCCTTCAGTAAATGCAAAGTTTCATTCTGTGTTTCAAGGGGGCTCACCTGAGCAGCAGCAGATATATAACATAGCCAATCTCCAGTATCCTTCCAATTCCTTTCCTAGGCATAGAGCACCATAAAATCCAGAAATCCAATTAGATGCTTGGCCTCATGACATGAGGACATGAAGGTTACAGAACATGCTTCATCTCAAACCACACAAAATAGGCAACAACTCTACAGATGAACAGCCTGAATGAGACCATTTCCAAGCCTTGCCTTTTGCCTCCTCACACCAAGGTCTCAAGCTTACTCTCTAATTGTCTGGAGAGAAGATACAGTTGCCAAAGGCAGTGCCAGAGAGGCACTGGTCAGGAAGCACCTGCCCTTAATCCTCCACACAGAGTCAAGCTCCCATTTATGTGAGAATGTAAATTGGTCAATATTAACATTCAGAGGTACATGACAGAAATTTTGTACTTTTTGGAAAATACCCTGCATACTCTGTGAAGACCCTTCACTCTACAGCACAGATTTCTGGGGGAACCTACAAGAAGAAACAAACTCTTCCACAAAATAGACTGTTACCAGAGGTGGTACAGGAGATGAAGGCAAGAGATCCAGCTATTTTAAGAAACTGTTTATCAGTGAATAATTAAAGTCATGCTATGCTTTACTTTATTTTTTTTTCAGATACAGAAAGACCTTAGTGAATTTTTTTTACAGCATTAATCAAAAAAAAGTAAGAAAAAATAAAATTACTTTGGGAAAGTTTTTCTGCTCACACCTTCCCTTCTCTTTAGAATTGGTGTTGCATTTCTCTGTACGTAAACAGGGATCATTAAAAGGAAAGGAAACAGATTTCCCTCAGGCTCACTCCTGAATACACTTCTAGCCTACCTTAAGTAATGGTCCTCATTTACCAAACTGCTGAGGGCCTATCTGTTCCTATTGATTTCAGCTGACTATCCATGTGAACTGCTGAATACACTGGAAAACCCTTACTTATCATTTAGAAGTTTAATTTGAGGTTCCCGCTTCTGAAAATTCAACAAAAATCCTGAAAATTCAATATACTTGAAAGCTTGTGTAGTTAGTGAGCAATACCTTGCATTAATTTTTCAACTGTCTCTAGAAACAGCGCAATGGTGGAAATACTCAGAGCCACAACATCAAACATCTGCATCCAAGGCACTGATTAGTGGCAGAGGGCCATCCCTCCTGCTTCTTCTGTCTCTACCAGCTGTTCAAGTGCACAGCTGAGCCTTGGAGCTGAAACACGAGAAAACAGCAAATGCACATAGCTGCTTCTTCTCTGTATCTTTGAGGAAAGATAAGCAGGTCCGAGTTTCTTCTCTCTCCATTTTACATCTTACATTTTACATTTTACAAGATGCAAAGTAGTATGTTTCCATTTACAGAAAATCACTGTAGTGAACTACATCAACTCAAGAAATAAGTGTTTGGAAAAAATGCAAATTTTGTAAAAAATGAAACAAACGTAAAGAGAAGAACTTTGCAGACCAGGGAAATATCCAGAAACTATTCATTTGTCACTGCTCACTGTTCTGAGACTACAGACAAGGAGACATGAGAAAAAAGGAAAAGACAGAGGGGAGAAAGAGAAAGAGGAATCTTTAGGATAGCATAATTTTTCCCCAAGAAAGCCTTCAACACTTTTTGTTTTATTTCTACTTTAGAAGAATGAAATATCCAGACTTAATTCTACCTGTCAATCACTGTCAACAGCAGCCTTGCTTGGCTGCCTATTCATTAGGACTAGCTAATACGTTCCCTCTCCTTTACCATTTTATACCAGCAAAGCTACCAGCTAATGAGATCCATGCCTAGCATGATGGTGTCAGCTCAAAGTAATATACCAGAGAAGAAAACTGACCAGAAACATTTCAGAAAATTTTTGCACTGCCCATGGCTGTAAAAATGTATTTTTACTGCAAAAGAATCAAATTTAAAACACCTTTAAAACCCATCTGAAAAATATTAGAGCTTTCTGCACTGGGAAGAAAAAAACCAATACAACCAAAAGAGGCCCTGCTTACAGATTTTCCCAGATTACCAGGGAAGCTACGGGAGAATGCTAAAAGAAAACATCATGGAGACAGATAAAGGAAGATTCTGTATCCGTAATGCTGTCTTCTCAGAATAAACCTGTCAGTTTATTACATATTCAGGTGTTGTTTTTCCGTAGCTTTTGAGATATTTTTCAGTTCTACTCTTGAGCTGCGCCATGGTGAAGATGGCACCTTCTTACTCAACAGATTATCTCTGCATGGATTTTCAGTCTCATCTCTGCTTACATTAGGATTTCAGCTGCCTTTTGTCATTACAGTGCTGTGGATCCAAGCTGAGTCTGAGGGAGTTATCTATATCCTTGGATTCGTATGTCACTATAGCACAATCCTGTACTAGAGCAGCTCAGGAACAGATCAGGGTTCTGAATTCCCCAGCCAGAGGCTTGCATTAGCCACATAGCACAACAGAGCAAAAAGTTACTGCTAGCACTGCTAAATTCAGATTCTTGGACAAGCTGTGTAGTCTTGTGGGCTTCAAGCTCTTGATACCACTTATACCTGCGTAACCTCTGGGAAAGTCACAGGGTGGCACAGGCAGAAATGAGGGTAGCATTTGCACTGCAAATCATTTTATCAGTGAATCAAGAATCAAGTGCCCATTTTAGAAGATCGATACTTCTGCAAAGCCCTGACTTTTACAGAGGGTTTTTTAAACCAAGTTTAAGCACCACAGTGGCAAACAACATGCATGCAAAAAATTATATAGGCAAAGATATAGGAATGACTGACGTTTTACTTGCAAAGCCACTTTGCAGTAGAACTGTTCAAAGCAAGTCAGCATCTCCACACTGCATATTTTCAGAGAGAAGGTAGAAAAACCAAATGGATCTAACATTTCTGTATAGAGGTGTAGGGTTTGCTATACTGGAGCAGACAAATAATTCAGTTTCATTCCTTGTTTCTGAAAGCACTTTGCACATCATGCTTTGACCAGAGGTAGAAAACAGAGCACTCACTCATGATGCATCCAGCCATTTGCGCCAGTCCTTATCACTGAAGACAACTTTCTTCAGGCCCCTTGAGTTTATCTGACAAAAACATGCAGCCTCATATTTTGCAGTCCAACTTACCATAGGTTGATCTGAAACTACACTCAGAAAATAAACTCAGGAAAGTGACTCTTGAACTATGAGACATATTTGTTGAAGGAGAGAACATCTTTTTAGCAAACAAGTGATTTATTCATTTTTCTTTAAAAATGTAAAGAGATCAAAACATCATTAGAGTGGAGGGTTCTCCTTTGACTCTTCTTGTTCAGCATAGTTTGTAATAGCTCTTTCACTTGAATTTAGAGATTTCTTTCATATATTCTGACACTTACTGAGAAAGGGAGGAAGGGAGAGAGACAAGGACAAAGAGTGTGTGAGTCCATCTGAACAAAGAGCAGAATAAGCCCATACATGTCTATCCAGTCTACATTTTCCAGCATAGTTCCTACTGAGCTTAACTAATCACCTCTGGGTAGAGCTAATAAGAAAAATGCATTTGTACTTCCTATAGTACAGAGGGATGGTAAAAATTATTTTCTCGGGAATATAAAACTTCAATGGAAGATGGAAATAAATACGGAAAAAAGGAAAAAATAAACACATAAACTGTACTGTTTGACATGCTATGATCCACTTTACATCATTCAGAATTTTATTAGTAGGGTAGCTTTAAGCTTAAGGGAGAGTACTTCAGGTGCAAAATTTCAAAAGCTCCCAAGTTTCTACATAGTGCTGAATAGGACTTTGCAAGTGAATGCAATATAAAAAGAACATAGATCTAGAGACTAGATCTAGCAAATATGAGAGTTTCATATCTTTTGTGGTTTATTGCAAAGCATACAGGAAGAAGATGGAATCCTTTTAACTAATATGCAGGCCCTTTATTCAACTTTTAGAAGTCACCAGAGACCAGAAAAGAATCAGTACCCATGCAGCTAGAGCAGGCATATCTGTACATAAAGAGTAGTATTTTCAGGTTCAGCGGTTCTTGAAGATGAGGCTCCATTAAAATGCTTCAAATACAAGACCCAAGTCAGTACCCATAGTTCCAAACTCCTACTGTGGTTTGTTTTTTCGTGATTCAGAGGATTATTAATGTGCTTTGTTAATAATATAGTTTCTGGGATCAGTGGTCTATCTATGCATGTGCATGCTAACCTATGCAAGCCACAGAATGATAAAAGAACTCACACAGGCCTCGCCTAAAGAAAACTCCTGAAGAAGGTGAAAGAGCTCTCAAAAAAACTTAAAAACTTGACTTCATTATTCATAATATAGGGACCACGTTACTTTGGCATGTGTCAACAGTACTGCTGAATATTCACAGCTGAGTAATATCTGGGTGGAAACAAAGCTTTTTCATAAGGAAAAGTAATTTTGCTGGAGCAGTTAAGATTTTTCCAGTATAACACCACAGTGGTTTTCTGACAGGGGCACTACCCAGAGACAGTGAGAGGATAAACAGAGACCCAGAGAGCACAAATGTTTCTGGGGTCTGGATTTGCACAAATTAGGTGGAATTTTCACCTATTATGTGGAACAATGCAACAGGACTCAGATCCTTGAGATTCTTCTGCAAGGCCCTTTCATATGTTCTGCCTTATGTCAGACAAGCAATCAAAAAACCTCACACAATTGCAACAGGATAAGCCCAATCCTTGCATTTATTAGTCAGACATTTAGGGGATATCTCCAGTAGCTCAATATTCTGGGTGCTGCCAAGGGTAAAACCATGAGCTATCAGTCACTTTATCTGAGAGGAAAAAAATCCAAATACTAATAGGCCTAATGTCAAATTCCACAAAATAATATTTCATGTAAGGAAACCACTTCACAGCAGTCTTTCAGTTTCATATTTTAATATGTCATCTCTTGAGAACAAAGAAAATGATCATGATATTAAAACAATTTCTCTTTGACCTGTAGCGATCTCTAATTCACTGGACTCTGTAATTTGCCTTGTACTAGAGGCTAAGTATAGGTGCTGTAGCTGAGGTCTGAAGGATGACATTATATCACTCTGTAGTATATTTCTCTCTCTGCAATGCATATATTACTAAGATGTAGAGAGAAAGGAAATTCAGAATGAGTATTTGTATTAGGATGTGCTCAGGCTCTGGAGGTTAATAAAAGGCCAAAAAGTTCATTAGTACAGGACTATTTTGCTAGACAAAAGTGTTTTTCACTTCTGTTGAAACCACATTTCTATTGTGAACAAATAAAATTAATAGCTTAAAAGCTTTTTATAACACCCAGATCTTATTCAAATCATACTACAGGGACCAACTCTTGCTCTCTGACACTGCACTAATGCAGTAAGTACATTACAAATTTATTCAATTATTTCCCAAACTAATTGGTTTGTTACCTAATTGCCCTTTACCAAGTAGAGCTGATGGGACAAACAGTGGCCTCATCCTTTCATTCGCTTTTTTGAAAACATTAGGAACTCAGGTCTGGGTGTACAATTTTAGACAATGCAGATTGATGAAGCAGAAAAGACTGAAAAGACAGCATTCTTCCTGATATATGACATCAAAGACTTCTGCATAGCATGTCTGTCATGGTAAAAGACTTTCTCTGAGAACGCATAGCCCCTTGCTGCCCCACAGAAATAGCTCTGCAGGCTTTGAACAGAAGTGTCTTCAATTCAGGTAGTGTGGTAGCATTTTCTAACTAAAGGTGTAATCTTCAAAATTTTAGGATAGTCATCAGAAAAGAGGTCCCAGAGCAATAACTAAGACTAGACCTGCTGCTGCACAGTATTTTGTCTCTAGCTTCAAGACATGCCCTCCAAAAGAACTCATTGCAGCAATAAGCCAGAGACTGATGTTAGTAACTATGGAGGGTGTCATGTAACAGACTGCATGTTCCTGCTTTGGTGAATATTCCCAATTGTCTTGCAGAAAAGCAGCATGTGCCATGGAATACTACCATTTTATTTACAGAAATTAAGACATAGGCATGGAATTAATGGACAAAATGAGTATTTAAGAGTCTGTATTTTGTGTCAGTCCTTCTCTCTCTTCCCAAATGCTCTAATTAAGTGAGTAATGACTTACAGATCAGTTACTATGTAATTTCTCAGAACAATTTAGAGGATCTGACAGGGGCTCAACCTAAGTTTGTCAGATAATACATATTAGTAATCAAAAATCTAATGACCAAGGCTGCCAGAGTATCCTGAAAAGGGGGTCTGAGATTTAGTTTTGAAAAATAGGTGGACTGAAGCACATCTGCAACTCTTCAGTATCTGCACACACATCAAATACACGCCTGTAGATGTCAGGTTTGTCTGTCATTGCTTCAACTAAAGGTCAATTGCCTACAAAGATTTTGGAAAGGAGTTAAATTATTTGTAATGGCCTTTCTGGCAAACTCCTTTCTCATTTGAGTTAAATGTTATTAAAAACTCATTTGTTTACTGTTAGATTCTAAACAGAGTGAATCAACTTAATTCATTTAGGTGTGACTTTCATCCTTTGCCAGTTTGAATCACAGAAATTAAGCCTAGAAAAACATCTCACAGATTTGCTTTATCCTTCTTGGTGATTGGTTTCTCTTACCATGTGCCTTGAAGCACCTCTCTCTTTTTGGGAGGCAAAAGTCAACTCAGACAATCTGAACAACACTCTGTTCTGGTTAGATTTCCAGCACTGCAGGAGATTGCTTAACATTTACACCCTCCAAAATTCAACATCAATTCATATTTAGAACTATTAATAAGATATATTCCTATTGATAAGAAGTTTAGCAATGCTTGACAGTTTCTTTAACATCAGATTTTACCAGCAGCTCAAATTTTTCATGCATAGAATCATAGAATCATAGAATTGTCAGGGTTGGAAGGGACCTTAAAGATCATCTAGTTCCAACCTCCCTGCCATGGGCAGGGACACCTCCC
>JANIJG010022220.1:0-42397 GCA_024611175.1 Megaceryle torquata | reverse complement strand
CGTAAGACTATTTACTTGCTTTTTACTGCTTTGTAACTCCATGAGTAGTTTTTAAAGGTTTGTGGGGCTTTGTTTGGTTGGTTGTGTGTTTTTTTTTGGGGGGGGGCGTTGGTGGTTTTGTTTGTTTGTTTTGGGATTTTTTTCTTTTTTTTGTTGGTTGGGGTTTTTTGTTTGTTTGGGTTTTGTTTTTTTCTCTACACTCATTTGGGACAAAAGGCATCTGGCACGGGGTATTTAAATAAGACCTGTCAGAACTGTAAAATTAGTTTTAATAAAGGTACATTAAAAATCTCAACTATAATTCTGCATTCAAACCACATTTGGAATAAGAAAAGATCACGTTAAATCTTAAATAAAAAAAGGTAAATCAAATACAAAACTAAGCCAGTCTTCATCTGTGGTGTTATAAATGAGAGCAGCAAACAAGAGAGGCAGTACCTCTAATAGTTTATTTTGAAGTATTCTGGGTTTAAATATCAGCACTGACAGCATAAAATCTGTATTATATTATTTGTTACTTGTCCCAGTTTATCTAGAGACGCAGGTCACCTATAAAGCTCAAATTCAGGCCCATGTTTCCACCCAAAACTTTCTTAGCCCTTTTGTCTCCTCCATGCACTAGAGCATCCTTCCTCTGTTCACCAACCGGGAGATGGTGCCCCTGTGGACCTGTCCAAGAGACAGTCCCTTGAGGTGGTGGGTGTCATGCTGATATGTGACAGTGCTGCTGTAGGGTGGGTACAGGCTGGACACCTAACACAGATAGACAGAACTCATTTAGCTTGGAGGCCTCTTTGGCCAGATCTTTAATCAGCACATAATTCACTTTAAGAGTCTTCAGACATACAAAGGACAAAACATGAAGGACAAACCCTCCTTCCAGCACTTGCTAACCCATGGACAATGAGCACATCCCTCCCCCTCTACAATCTTTGGAGCAAACAGAAGGAGGAAATTGCACACTGCTATTTGTATATATCAGACTTGAAATATTTACAAGCCGTCCTGATGGACACATCTCTGTGCCAAGCCTGAGGAGCAGGGCTGCCCCTCACCTTTGCCATGGGAGGATGAAGCTGCCTTAGAAACCTGCCAAAGCAGTAAAGTCACCACACTTCCTGCCAACACCCGAGCTCAGCTGGCCGTTGCTGAGCAGGAGGAACTGCCGTTGTCCATAACACCCCTCATCACCAGAGCAACTGGCACAAAGGAGCCTGAGGACAGGCCACACAACCCATGGGGCAAGAGACAGCTCTTGGTAAACACCACCTTACAGAATCATAGAATATTCTGGGGGGGAAGGGACCTTTAAAGGTCATTTAGTTCAACCCCCCTGCAGTGAGCAGGGACATCTGCAACTACAGCAGGTTGCTCAGACACCTGGCACGGTTCCAGGGATCTACAAGGATAGCCAAGCATGGAGTTGCAGCCACCCTGGGACTGACCCACGGTGGAAGAGTCATTTCTCCATCCAGAACCCCAAAGGCAAAGCAGACAGCTAACATGAACTAAGGAGCTTCTGTGCAAGCTCCTGGTGGGGAAAGCAAATGGCCTTCCCTAAATCCAGGTGTCCACCTGGCCTGGCCCTCCACTGAGGAGGGCAGAAGTGAGAAGAACCCCTTTGCGGATGAGGGGAGCGGGAAGGGAAAAGCTGCAGGTGCAAGCAGGCTACAGCCAGCCTCCATCCTCCCCACAGCCGCTGCCACCCTGACCTCCTCCTCCTCCTCCCTGCCTCCAGCTGCCCTGACCTGGTGCTTCATGGCAGGTCCACCTCCGGTGTGAAGAGTTAAAGCTCATCCCCCAACAGGCACGAATGAAAAGGAGACAAAAAAGCAGGATGCTGGTGAATGACAGCAGTGGGTGGCCGACGGCCCCTGCCTGGCGCGCTCCGCATACAACAGGCACAGCCAAGTGTGTCTGGCACCAGACAATGATTTCGCTGGAGGTGTGTGAGGCGGGAGCGCCGAGAGCCATTCTCCCGGCGAAGCAACCAGCCATGTCGGCTAATAAAACTGCGCACCAGGAAGCATCCCTCTCCTTGCTGCCGTCTCCTTGCTGGGCTTTGGTGTTGATTGAGTTGGGGTTTTGGTTTTTTTTGTTTGGTTGGTTGGTTGTTTTTTTTTGTTGTGTTGTCCTTTCTGTTTGGGCATTTGTGGCTCTGGGAAAAAAAAAGCAGGTCAAACATCCTCAAATGGTGTATTTAGAGCTTCCCCTCGGGTTTCTGTGGCTTCCCTGCCATTTTCCTACCAGCCTTGGGAGAGTGGCAGTATTTATGGGGTAGCGAGGTGACCCCTCGGCTGTGGTGGGCGAGAGTGCCTGACGTTAAGTGCTGCTAATGCGTTTTGCATTTGTGCTCGGGGGCAGGAAATCTCAACTTCCAGTGCCAAGGGGTTAATTATAATTTATATAGCAAGATCTCAGGCTGTGGGGATTTTTCTCTCCAGCTAATTAAGAGGTACAATTACCCTTGACAATTAAAGGGATATTTTGGTACCCAGCTCTTAGAAACAGATGACAAGCACTTAAAACAAATAGACATTTTTTATTTTCTACACATGCTTACTTTTTGATTTAGATCATCAACCAGAAACTGTCATATTCCCGATCCACCATCACAATGTACTGGTGACCACCTATGGAAGCCATTGCAATAGGACAACATACAGCATCGCTGCTTGCCCAGTGAGCACTTATACTGCCCATAACAGGTTTTACTGATACATCACCTGCCGCTCAGGGCTCTGGCAAAACTTTCTATTTATTACTTAACAAAACTCCATCATAACCTTGAGGTGGGTGATACCTAAACAGCCCAGTCTGTGCTCAGACTGCAAGCCCAGGACTACTCACTCCCAAGACAAGTAGCAGGTTGATGAATGGTATTGCTGTATTGGTAAAAAGTATTACTAAATTGTTCCAGACAGCATGGCAGCCCCACTGCCCAATGGTCCAGTGCAAATGGGGGAACAGTTGCCACGCAAGCCTGGGGAGCTGGAGCTGAGGGTTAATTAGTAGCACCGGTACCCAGGGTAGACATGAGTACCCAGCATAGCTGGGCAGCTGGCAGGCACCACTCAGGTGTGGGACCCACCTCCATCAGCTCCAGCCATGGGGATGTGCAGGGTGACCAGTGCTGGGCTCTGTTGGGCAGTTTTAGGCAGGCTCATGCCCTGCCTGGAGACTGGGAATGAGTCCATGGCCTCCCACAATCTCCCTCCGTCAGTTCCTCACCTTTGTGTTTGTGCAGAGGTTTAACAGTTACAGGTCTCTCTCACCCCTCCGGAGGTGTTTGCTGAGCCATTTGCAAATGGTTAATGTAATTGAATACTCAGATGTAGGGAGAGGGGGGTGTGGGTTAAAGACAGCAAGAAAAGGTTCTGGGGAACCTTAAAGTCCTGCTCCGGGGAATCACCGGAGTTACACATGCAACACAGGCTGCAAGCTCAGCTTGACTTGGCACAGGCTGCGCAAATACATCTTCCCCCCTCTATTATTTTTTAGGGATGCAGTGGGATATTGCTCTTTGGGAAATTAAATGCTTAAGTTAGAAACTGATGCTGTATAATTGTCAGCAGACCACATATTCCTCAGGCTCTCACACGCCCATACCAGCGGCCTCTGCCCTGACCCAAAACACAGCTGGAGGCAGACGTGAGGCTGGCATTGGCAGTGAGGACCAACCCCTTCAGGGGGTCAGCACTAGGACCAAGAGGAACATCTGTCCACACGGTTTAGAAACAAAGCTCATGCTGCCAAAGCCAACAGGGGAGCTCAGCAACTGGTATCCAACAACAGCGACCCTCTGCCTACAGCTTGATTACACCATAGCGAGTTTATCGGGCTGCTCTTTGATGTGCCAACAGCAGCAAAGTTGCTGTGTTGGATTTGCCGCAGAGCGGGCGGCAGCACACAGACCAGAATCACACCGCGTGAAGCATTACTGTTAAATTAGCAGGAGATAACGCAGTCGACACCTCGGCATGGAGAGAGGCCCACCGGTACCACTCATCTCAAAGGAGCTCTGAGAAGTTCCTTTAGAAACCTGACAATCAACACATCCTATGGGTATTTCCATCCCTGGAAGCCACTCTTTGATAGGCAATCACCAGAGAGCAGGCACATCAGTTGTTCTAAGCCATTAAACAAGAACATCTATAAAACTATGCAAACCTGTACTTAGCAGAGCGCTCCCAGTACTACGGGAGTCACCAAACAGAATATTCTGTTCCACTGCAGGAGACTAAGTGCAAATCATGGAGGCTTTCCTGGTTAGCCGTGGAAAACCATCAGGGCAGAGAGAGGGGGTTCATTACTGTGTCTCTCCTTGCACCGGGCATGACAGGGGGTGCTGGTGCAGGCAGGAAGCTGGGAAAGGACCCGGCTCAGCACTGGAAAAAGCAAGATGGGGATTACAAAGCTGTTGCTTGTAGTCCCAGTTTAAGCCACTAACCTGTGCAACGTTCGGTGAAAAGGTCTTGTAAATGCTTAATCAGCAGCACGACCACGTCATACAGGAAAGAAAAAAAGGAAATAAGGGCAGATCCAGGGGGAAATACATATATCCCAGCATTACCTTTCCCTACAGCTTGCTATTTATTGGAGAAGCAGCAAAAGCTCCAGTGCGCTTCAGAATACAAACGCTGACATGGAAATTCAGAGCCCTGAACCACTTCCAACAAGGAAAATATACTGACCGCAGTCTGTTTGGAGGTCAAACAAAATCAATAGCCTTTCTCTCCAGTCTGTCTCTAAACTAAGGTTCTTTCAAAGACATCCAGAGAAAATGGATCATCTTTTGTTGTTGTGTGTTTTGGGTTGAGCTTTTTTTGTTTTGCTTTTTTTTAATGGTGAAACATTCATAGGAGTATAAGAAACTCCTTCCTCCCTCGACATACTGAAAGGATTGTATAGAGGTCAAAACTGCCCATCAGTTTTACTACACAATAGATGAGTTATCCAGTTCTTGGGGAGGAAACCAAGCTGGAAGCCGCTTAACACTTAGTAAGAGAGGAAAAAATAAATCAGTGTATTTGCTTGACTGGGGTACGTTTAAAGCTGGTTGTCAATCAGTTCAACACAGTTTGCTGTTACAGAGCACAACAATTTAGCCTCAGGAACTGAAGTTTGCTGTGTTTCCTCAGATTCCTCCTGCAGAGAGACAGATATTGGCTGCAGCCAGGTCAGGCACCAAGGTGGAGGGAGGAGCCAGTGGAAAGGAGCCTGACATAGGATACAGCAGGACTGGGGACTCCTTCCTTCCATTTGAAGTACACAGTAAAACGGATTTGCATCCAGAAAGGAGCCGAGAAAGTAACTGATTGTTGCCCTGGTACAAAATGTGCCTCTCCACTCCACAGCATACACCTTTTAAGATGAACTACAGTTCATATATCCTGTGCAGATGGTAAGCAGGTCACCCCAAGCTGAGGGAAAAGGCCAAAGGATTATAGTGGTAGAATAGAAAACTTGGCCTAAATGAAATTTTTATAATAATATAAACTCTTAAAAATCTCAACACAAAAATGACAAGGAGAAAAGGAAGGGACAAACCACAAAAAGACACTTCCTAATGGTCCCACTGACTGCATCCAAAAGAGAACCCTGTCTTCAAAGCAACGGATGACTGATGACTGTAGCTGCCAGTTCTGTTCTGACAGCCAGTGTTGAAAGATACTCACCAAATCACAAAATAACTTAGGCTAGGAAGGCTCTCCAGAGGTCATCCAGCTTAACCCTCTGCATCAGGGCTAGAGACCATCGCTCCTTAGCTGTGCTCCAGCTACCCTGCAACAGGTCCCTCTTCCCAAGAAAGCAGACATCCTTGTCCTGGTTTAAGCACACCTAAGGTGTGGGCTCACTGTCAGAGACACAGCTGAAGGAGGAGAGGCACATCTGCAGCTGACTTGGGCCCCATAAGCCTCTGCTGTCCCTGCAGCCACAGTCCAGAGAGCCACACGGATTCACATGTGCCTAATGGGCACCCCACACCACAGCCGTCTGCTGCTGTCGGTACCTATACAAGCTATATTAAAGCTATGTATGTCTCCAACTCCTCTTCGGAGTGCAGCACACACACATCCTGACTCATCCACCACCAGCCCTGCACTCCCTTATGCCGCAGGAAGAAGGGTTTGTTCCACCAGCTGCCATAAAGGGCACCTCATTTCTCAGCAAATATATTTAGCATTGTCTAATTAGGATCTCAGCTTCTTCTTGCACCCACACAGGTCTACTAATAGTTCCAGCGGTAGAAAATCCTGGCAAAGCTTGAACCAGGTTACAGCCATGGTGACCATCAAATGTTCACCCAGGCTCATTATTGCTGTAAGAACAACCAAGGCCAGCAGCCAGAAACAAAAGTGTCATTTCTTTGCAATGCTTTTTACTTCCCCTCCTCCAGTCCTCCCAGGTGGAACGATTTACCCAGTGACTACACAGCTCTTACATTTGCTTGTTAGCACCCCCAAATTAGTAGGTGTAAAGTCAATATCCTTTTGCCTATTTACTCCTAATGAGTCACCAGTCAGAAACTTAACTTGAAAAAAACACGGTTACAAATGCAGATGCAGAAGCAAATGAAATAAAGGCAAGAATCACTGCTGAGCAAACGTAGCACAAAGGCAAGGGGCTGGGCACACTACGCAGCACCCCACCATTGTCACCAGCTAAAACCTAACAGCTTTGATTTGCCTCCCACCGGCTAAAATGGTTTGAAATGCAAGTTCTTAACAAAGGTGCAAGACACAGGAGGAATGGGAGGCACTGCTGGGCACTTAATCTCCTTTCAGTCTCACACAGGAGCTCCAGGAATGGCTCTGCTGAAGTCGGTGGAGTTTCAAGAACATAGGAAAGAGGATAATCAGGCCTCAGTTGTAACAGAAATCCAGCCCTGTGATCCCTTCGTTCAACCAGCAGACAATGTTATTTGGGATTTATACTGAAGTTACCTTTAGGCAAGCTCCTTTGCTGCTGGAACCTGGGACAACATCACTGATCCCAACAGGACAAGACCAGCTTTCAGCAGCTGTGGCATTCACCCTTCGCCCCACACAATGTGTAATTTGAAGCTAGGAACCCAAACCTACCCCCAGACTGCTTCAGCACTCACCCCTGCCAAAGCAGTAACTGGGGTTTTGTGGTGAGGATGCCCCTCACACCCATACCACACGGTGGGCATGGGCACACTGTGAGCCTCATAACTGTCCCTGACCAAGCAGTGAGGCCACTTGGACATTATTCTTTCAGATTTATCTGGTGTTTACATGCCATCCTATTCTTAGCTCTTCCCTGCTGCTTCTCCACGCTGAGGTCTTCACCAACTCCAGGGGCTGTGGGTGACATCCACAGCTGCTAGAGCTCCCCCCACATCCAACCACCTGTTTCCTCTCCTGATTGTCCTTCCAAAAGCCCTTGAGAACATCAGGTATAAACCAAACCATAGCAGCCATGCCAACTTGAAGCCAGGATCCCAAGCATATGTCACCTACCATATGCTCAAACGCCAATGGCTTGCGTCATCATCGCGCTGCTTGGGTGCAACATCTGCTCCTCTTCCGTCCCACCAGCTCTTGGATGAGGAACAGAAGCAGCTGAGCAGCGTCAGAGAACGACAACTCCACTCCATGGCGCTACCTGGGGCTGGATCCTTCCAGCCAGCACAGCTGCCATCCAGTTGTGATCGCTGGGAAACTGTTTTTTGGAGAAGACCCAAAACTCATTACAGTTAGAAGAAGGCAGGGTCATGGCAGATGGCAGGATTTTTTTTTTTTTTTCTTCTTACATTGGGAAGAAAGGCACCTTTTTGGCAGCTGTGAATGCAGGGGAGGAGAAGGCCTTTTAGGCACTCACTCCAGCTCTCAGAGACAAAGGCAAAATAAATGTGAGTACTATCCAGTGATTCCTCAAGCTCAACCACTCCAGGTAGCATCAGCAAAGGACAGGCACATCTTCAAAGCGACTACGGGAGAAGTCAGGGACACAAAGCGCAGTTCTGACATCACCATAAAAGCATGAATTGTCTGTTAAGAGCATTCAAAAAATACTTCAAATTCATCAGGGACCAAAGCATGTGCTATTTATTGCTAGTGCAGCTCATTAAAAGAGGTGCTCACAGAGCGCAGCCATGTGACCATCTCCCTTTAACCCCAACACCCCCTCTCTTCCTCACTGTGAGAAAAAAAAGTAGGGTTTTTTCTACTGGGCCTTCCTACTGGGCTTTATTTCCAGCTTGCCTTCCCCTTCTTGTGAGCACTGAGACCGCAGACGCTCTACACGTGTTCTCCTTTGCATCCGACTGGCAGGCACTCTGGAAAATGCCAGTATTGGAACGGCCTGAATTCAGCGGTTTCTGAATGCTGATCGGACACTATTTCATTCAAGCCACAGATAGTCATTTTTGGGGGGTATTTTCAGCTCCCTTTTTGGACTCTTCCAGATTTCCAAGCATCATGCATCAGCAGTTTCTCCTCTTGGGAGCATCATTATTTTTCACCTTTCCACTGAGCCTGAGGCTCGGTGCAGTTTTTGTAGGGGATTGGGCTCTATTCTCCTCTTCCAGATGGCCACGCAATGCTACTGGCGCTGTTACTGTTTGCTGTGCTCCACCTTGCAGCTGCGGAAATTCCTGACTATCTGGTTTTTAAAAGAGCTGAAGTGAAATCTGAGCAATTAAAGTCGTTCCCCCCCCCTCCTTTTTTTTTTATAAAGTCTAACACCTTTCTTGAGGAAACCCCAGCCTGAAAACAGTAATGGTCTCACAGCATCTGAAAACACCAAACAATTACTTCTAGAAAGGCTAGCGATGTGGTCTCTCTTACCACCATCTCTTTAGCACCTCTCCATTTGCAATGTTTTTGTCCTATGAGGTGAGGGAATGGTGCAACCCTAGTTTTGGAGATGAGAGAGGGACACATGAAGAGACTGAGAGGATTAAATTAATGCCACTTCATTATACATGAGGAGCAAAGATCCTTCTCTCTCCACTGTCTAAAGAGTCCAGCCTCAGCATCCCACCACCTAACCTGGGCGAAGTGGGAGTGCAGGAGATGCTCCAGCTGAGTGACTTGGCTATCACCACCACCATCAAGTCTCCAGCAAAGCAAGCTAGTGACGTTGGGCTACTCAAACAACCTAGCGAGATCCCATCTTATCTTCAAGAAGAAGCATGCTCTTTACACACCAAATTCTGGATTCCCCATCCTGTCTTATTAAAAAGGCATGTTCTTAATAGGGATTTTTTTATTTCCTCTAAATGTTTCTTATGAAGGACAAATCTCAGCAGTCAGTTGACAACACGCATGGTCACATACACCAAAGCCACAATTTACGAGACAATTTGTTGATGATGTTTTCCTTCCTCCCTCTCCAAAGTTAAAGCAATTCAAAAATTATTCCAGAAACATAAACTAGCTAATTTGCAGGGTACTCTTAATTGCATCCCAAGAGTTGACTTGAATTAATGACTGGGCAAATGCTTAGATATGGGAAAACCTCAAATACCACAATACAAGGCTTGATAACGGACACTAACATAAAACAACTGTGAAAAACTCAAAGGAGCGCTCTCAGCCTTTGTGCACAGAATCACTCATGGCCTAGAAATGTTTTTTACATCATGCAAACTTCTTCCAGAACATGGCCATAGAATCACAGAATGGTTTGGGTTGGAAGGGACCTTAAAGATCATCTCCCAGTATCCACCTGGCAGCAGCCAAGTACAAATTTCAGATAGAAATAATCTTTGTACTGATACGCACAGCACATTTTCAGCGGCATGGAGGAGAAAGGGAAGCCCTAAGTTTGTTTGTGTGTTATTTCATCACAGCCAGGGAAGAACCTTTAGCAAACAGCTGCTCGAGCTTCATGGGAAAAGTGCGTAATCACTGCAAGGCAGGAACAGACAATATCATATTGACCTGTCTTCAGGGTCTGGCATTCACATTTTCATAAAGCGTCTCAGAAGATAAATCACTATACTAATAATATTTGTATTGATTATCTAAACTGAAGCAGCAATCGACTCCATTGTCTCACTTCCTCTTAAATTGCTCACAGATGGGATCCTATTTCCTATTCTGCATTTCTAATGGGAACACTTAAATCACAGCACAGAATTATATACGCACACAAACTGTTAACAAAAACCCTTTTACAACTTGCATGAAAACAAAGATTTTTCACTTTGTAGTTCACTTTCCACTCCACAGAAATTAAAAATGACAAATGATCAGCAGACTTCTAAATTACTTCTCGTTATTTCGGGGTCCCTAATATTTACTGACAGACAGACCTGTGTTTTTCTGAACCCTAATCAGTGATTATGGAGACTTAAGTTTGGACACAGAGCTAAGAGGTGATCTTCTATTTCCCCCCCCCCCCCATGAAAGTCAAGTCTTTTTAAGATATCTCAAAGTTCAGAAGTAGGGAAATCAAAAATCACTGCAGCATCACAGGAAAATAAACAAGAGATTTTGCTGTTACTACAGGTTGCTGCAGAAAGAGCTGAACTTCAGGTGTGATGCTGACCACAGCAGAAGTTTGGGTTAGTAGCTATCAAAACCAAAAATGAAGGAAATTTGCAACAAATACATCTTTTGAAATAGGTTTGTTACGAATCAAAACGCAGAAGCTTGGATTTTCTTCCAAGCTTCTCATCCCACCTAAGCAAAGCTTTCCCCTACGCTGGCACAGAATAATAAAAAAAAAATCTTAAATATTTGGATGGTTCGTATAAGATGCTTACAGAGCACTTCAAATGGCTGCTGAACCTGTCAGTCTCCTAGAAGGTGAGGGCAGCTGAGGGTCCTCCAGCCCCAGCCCTGGCCACCCCACATGTGGCTCAACAAAGCAGTGAGTCACTTGCCATGCTCTGGTTTATCCTCATGCCTGCTTTCCAAGGAAAACTTCACCACTGCCCCACTGCAGATGACAAGGGGAGACATTTTAAGGAATAATAATAATTAAAAAAAAAAAAAAAAGGCAGTAAGAAGTTGTTGGACAAGAAGAGGGAAAAAAACCCAGAGCCACAACACAGCAGCTGGACGGCGAAGGCTTCTCCAGCTCAGGCCAGTCCCCAGGACCCATATGACTGTACAGCTGCCATGGTGAATGATCATCCCGTACACCGAGGTCAGCTCTGCCCCCGGGCTAAGTAAGTGAAAATAAATGGTTTAGAAGATAAAAGGTCTTTTAAAAAAATTATTTGTCTTGTTGTCATGTCAAAACTGTAATGGGAAGAGACTGGAGGCAGCAATACGTCGTTTAAATAGGAAACAGCCATCAGCGGAATAAATTACAAAGCAAATCACAGTTCACGCCGGGTATTGGGCTGAGCTGCACCAGGCCCTCTGCATGTACCTGGCTCCTGGGAAGAAAAGCAGATTTCTGGAAGTCCAGCCTGTGAAAACACAGCTATATTTAACTAACCCCAGTTGCTACACGGGCTACATCTCCCATCTTCCTTGCAGGTTAATTCTCTGCCTTCCAGCCACAATGAGTTTAGTTATTTCTTCCTGATCTTCACAGGAGGGGGATCAAAATTGATTTTAACTGTTCTAGGAAGGGAAAGGGTTAACCAGGTTTCCCAAGGCAGCTTGCTGTTAAGGTGCCAGAAATACCGAGGGGAAAGAATGACTTGCTAAAGATGGGACAATAGCACTGGTATTTTGCATTTGTTTCCAGGCTTTGAGATAGAACAAATGGGAGTCATTAGTGAAATGAGTTTAGGGAGTTCTAAATTAGCTGTCAGGCTGCCAAACCCGAAGAAGTGCTATGTCAGCTCATTAATTCTGGAGAGCACAGGATTACCCAAACCTAGGAAGGAATCCTGCAAAATTTAGAGTCAATTAAAGGAGGCTATTTTGCTATAATAATATTTTCCACACATATTACACCTCCTCATGGAACAGAGCCCGCTTCTACCACAAATGAAATCTCTGGCGGGATGGAGTGTGGCTGATGTCTAGACAGCTGTAATGTGCTCTCCATGGGCTTGTCCACTGGCATCTCTGGGAAGCTCCAGCTAGAACAGAAGGTGGGGACTGCAAGCTGCAGAGCACATCATCCAGGCTGGGGTGGCCCCAGGAAGGAGCCACCCATCTCCCCAAGCTCCTTGCTTTCCCCGTACCACCCAAAAGAGCATTTCTGTATGGGGCTTGATGTTCTGTAACAGGAATGCCCATGACATGTGGACATAGTGCCTGACATCATACAAACCACCACCTCTTGAATTTACATCCCTCCTTGGTCTGCCTGACCCCAGATTAGTCAACACTCTGCTTGTAAACCCTGGCTTTCTTAACGTCCTGTCTTGGGAGCATCTCTTGAGTCCTGAGCAGAATCCCAGTACACTCAGAGGGGAATCTCCCAGAGGACTTCATCGCCTCGGGTCCATCCCCCTGGGTGGCTGAAAAGACTGGCAGCGATGGGATGCTCAGAAGGAGAGACATCCTCCTGAGTGCTACCCTTTGCGTGGGCTGTCCTCCAACAAACAAAACCTCCCATGCTGTAGAGTAGAAGGCTTATAAATGAGGAGGTTTATAAAACAAATGGTTTATAATCTTCTAGGGGACCCAAGAGCCTTTTTTGGTTTTTTTTGGGGTTTTTTTTTTAACCGCTACAGACTAGGTGAAGGGAGAGAATACCATCAGACAGCAACCTGGAACTCACTGACTAATAACTGACCTACATACACCGCACCTCAGCCTTCAGGACACCCAAGCACCCGCGGCAAAGAAAAGTTACCACAGAGAGGGCGAGCCCAAAGACCTCTCACACACCACCACCCCACCCCCCCCGCCTCTCTCCTGATGGCTATCACTTCCCATCGCCCCGCGGGACAGCAGTAGCCGGGGACAAATTAAAACAAAAATCACATGGCTGTGAAATACAAATGAGGAGAAAAAAAAAAAAATGCCTTCACCCAACCAAGAGAGCTCTGTGTCCCCAACTGCGCCGGATACAAAGATTGTGAACAAACAGGATAGAATGTCTTCTGCCTTTTGTGAAATAAAAATAAATGAAAGGATCTAAGGTTTCAGGTCACTGATCCCTCTCTTCCCTATCTGTACCATTTATCGGAGGTAGAATATAAAGGTTCCAGGTCCCTTTTTTTTTTTTTTTTGTCAGCACTTTAATGGTTGTTTTTTCTCCTTCCTTCTTTCATTTTCTGAATGAAAGGGCCACTTAGGAACCTGTAAAGTAATAATAAGCTTATAACAGGAATACTGTTTTTCTGGGCCAGTGCAAACTCCTCCTGAATAGGTTGAAGAGATTAAAGTAAAATTGCAATCTGTAAATAGATCAGTCTTTTAATTAGTTTATAGTCTGTTAAGAGATAATATTTTGCTCACATAGATCATCTGTTATCTAAAGATCTCGGAGCACTTTAGGAACATCAATTAAGCCTGAAAAAAGCACCCAACCTTGGGAGATAGGTAAGTGTATTTAGATTAATTAGTGTTGCTGTGGGCAGTAGGCATTATTATTAGATTTAATTTAGTCCAATAATTGACTTATCTGTTAATGGATTCTAATTCATCTGAGAAGGGATCAAATCCATCTGATTAAAAGGATTACATCGACTCAATTAATTCTATTAACTGACTTAATTTGCCATTTAATAATTTGACACATGGGGCCAGATTACGGGCCTGAAGAAGGTGTAAACCAAAAATGAGAGACCAGAATTATTACACCAGCAAAACCACACATTGCAGAGCATGTGCTTCTCCTTGCACATGGTGTTTGCAGACCTGAATAAAACACTGAAGGGGGATTCTTCCAGATGGATTCCCCCCAGCCCTGCAGTATCTTCTCTCCCTGAACCAGGCCCGGCTGGTCATTTTGCTGTACTCATGGTGGCTGCCTGGAAATGAGCAATTCATTGCCTGAGATCTGCCACCTCCCCTCTTTTCTGGGCACTCTCTTAAACCAAGAGGTGAGAAGTTTTACAGAAGTCAATAAAACCTTGCAATAAAACTAACCTCCCTTCAAAGGCAGGACAACCCTCCCACGCCAGCCATTTGTAAGCTGTATATGTGCAAAAAGGAGGGGGGGGAAAAAAAGGGAAAAAAAAATAATCTTTTCACTTGGACACTGTTCTTTAACCACTTGGAATGTATGGGAGGAGAGGGGAAAGAGGTGTAAAACAGGATAGGGCTGATTGCTGGTGATGAGCAACATGGACCTCAGCCACCGCCACCCACTCCAGTGAGCTTCTCACATTAAGACTGAGTCTGTGCTGCCCTTGCCCAGTGTTCCCTTCTCTCAGTGGGACTGAGCTGTCCGGAGAACCCAGGGCTGGAGCCAGCTCACAGGCGTTTTTTCCCACATCTCCTGCCTTTTCTCAGACACTGGCTCTTGCTCACCCTCTCCAAAGCCTTCACCAGGCTGTAATCCTTAGGACATCAACCCACATCACCTCCACCATTATCTCCCCCATCAGTGAGGACAGGGTTAAGACAGAGGAAAAGCTGTAGGAGACTGCACCGCCTGCAAGGGCGATGTAGCCAAGAAAGGAGCTGGGCACTCCCTGGTGCTAAGTCTGGCTCTGCCTCACCATGCCAGCGGCCAGGCAGCAAAACAGGGAAGCAGAGAAAAAGGACAGGAGGAAACCCAGCCATCCGCTGTATCAGAGGAAAGGTGTCCTCCTTCAGAGGCAGATCTGACCAGCAAGACGGAGATGTGGATCAGAAGTCTGCAACCGTTGAGATCCCCAGACCTGGTTTAAGCCTTTCTCTGGTCTTGATCAAAGGTTACTCCATAATAATGCCTCGGGGGGAGGGATTCCCAGCACATAATGAATCCTGTGTCATTGCCTTTGTATCCAGTTTTGGCTGTAACACAGATGGTTCTCACTTCAGTAACTCCGACATCTCTCCCCCCTTCATTATCACAGCTAGGAGCTCTGCATGGTAACATCCTGGACCTCCACATCCCACCTCACTGTCTCCCCGATTATCATGCTCTAAGTGTTCCCGTGCCAAGCAAGATGATGAACAGATTTCCATAACCTTTCAGCGTGGCCAGGGATGGGAAGGCTTTGCAGCTTGACACATCAAGGACTTTTATTAGGAAGTGCAGGGGAGGAAGGGGGGGGGGGCTGTCAGCAAATGGCCTCCACAGCCAGAGCACTCCAGCCTGTTAGAAGGACACCAGTAACCAGAAGCAGAGATTTGGTGGCCAGCAGCGACGCAGGCACCGGCAAGCTCCCCAGACAGGAAATCTCGGGCTCTGCAATTGTGCAGCATCACCACCGGTCACGAGCACGCTCCTGCGTGAGGATTTGTTGTTCAGACATGATTGCATATGTATGAAGGGGACAAGATGGGCTTTGACACATAAATTAGCACTTGTCAGCTGCTCACGGGCACACTTCCCTGCTGCACCCCACTGTAAATGCTGCTTTCTTTTATGGAGAGGGAAACGACATCACGTTACCTGACAGTCACTGTGGGCAAGAGTGCTTCCTGGGAAGGCAGCAGCCAGCACGCAGTGACTAGTTTACATATCAAGCCTTAAGAAGATGAATGCAATAAAATGACACAATAATTAGCAGCCAAGTGGCACTTTCCGCCCCTGTTTTATCCAGAAATTTGGGAATGACAAAAGACAAGGATGATGAGATCTCAGGGCAGGGCTTTCTCCAAGAGATGGGGTGACTCTACCCAACAGCTGTGAGGGTTCCTTTCACACCAGCCGGGTGCTCTCTAGCTGTCACCTCCCACAGCACTGCTCACCCTGTTCCTCTGCCTGCACTGGCAGCAGCAGCTGCTGCCCTCTGTGCTAGGCACGGCATGTGCCTCATCCTGCCTGAAGTTTCCCAAGGGAACAACCCTTCCTGTATTTTGACCTGCCATCATCATAGCCCACCACCACCTCTCACCAGTGCTGCATGTGCAGTCAGCCCCACAGGAACACACACACTGGCCAGGGCACGCACACACACCCCTCTGTGGCAATGCAGGAACGCAAGGTGCTGTACAGACGTAAGAGAAAAAGGACCAGTTCTTCAAACAGGCTTAAAATCCTTCCAGTGACCAACCTGAGCAAAAGTATTTCTGCTGCAACCATCTCAAAATGTACCAGAATAACAAGGGTTTTTTTGTAATTCAGCCTGCTAGGAGCATCTCTAGCATGTTGCTTGTGTGTAAATCACCATGAGAACAGCTGAACACGCTGGTAGCCCCGAGGTAAGTTCCTGTGGGATCCATGCACCTCGAGACTCAACTTAAGCTCTGGGGTACTCTCAAAGCTTCAAAGTCTGCTTAAATTCAGCTCACACACACCTAGAAAGGTAAGAGTGCTTCGTTGAAGCAGTGGATTCACCCAAACTCAGGCCCAAAGTTCATGGGGAAAGAACATCCCCCATCACCAACTTGGGTATCGTTTATTAATTACAGCAGACACACTGTGAGCTCATCCATCACTCAAAAAAGACCTTTCTCTTCAAGCACCATCATACACTAATAAGCTGGGGCATGACGCTACTGTGGGAACTGCCTGCAGCTGGAAGCTGGGCTGACAGCCTGCTCTGACACAACACATTGCACGTTCTTAACCTGGAAGAGTTTTTTCCCATTTTATTCTGCTTTTTATTGCTCTTAGTTTTCTCCCAAGAGGTTCTCAGTCCAAAAAGATTAAAGCCTTTGACCTGGAGTCTGGGAGATCTCAGTAAATATTCCTACCATATTTATCTCCATCTTCTCCTTTGGCACTGATCCTCCTGCCGAGCACTTGGATGTGTTTCCCGCTTGTCCTGCTGTAGAGCTGATAGAGCCGAAGCTGCTTCCTGCTCACGTCGTCCCTCGCTCGTGTCTGGTTCTCCACATGTATCCGAAAATCTACATTCTCCTCGGCAGCAAACATCTGAAGGTGGATGAAGAGAGAACAGAACAGACCATGAAACAAAACTAGCATCTTGGACAGAAGGAGTGCACACCAACCTGCCAATGGGCATGGGGCACAAGAGGACTCTGATCTGGCTGCCCTTCGCTTGACAGCTGTGGCCACACTATCAGGCACTCAACATGTAATTCTAGCCAAAGCTGGCTCTCGACAGTAAACCAAACCTGTTTTTTTACAGTCAAACTGTGGGGGGTTTCTGAGTAAAAACTTCTGCTCAGCCCTGCTTTGATTTAATCCTGGTCAGCTACGTCGGCCATAAATTAGGCTCTCCTTTGCATATGGATAGCCTCTACCAGGCTACACGGACACGTGGGGGAGAAAGAGGATGGGCAACTCCAGAGAATTTGTGCTTTACCGTCAGCAGCTACACTGATTCCCCGGATTAAGCGTAGGGACAAAGTCAAGGGAAAAAACTATTTATGGTGACATTGGCAAACTGGACTCCAGCCTCACAGAGGCATAAAATCTAGTACAATAAAAGTGTCATTTGTTCACAGTCACGCTTCAGCTTAACTTTTTTGCCCACTCACCGGTGTCAATCTACAGTTGCATCTCTGCGCGCCTCAACACGGCCATGGCTTGAGGAGAGATCACAAGGACCAGCAAGAGCCAAACAAGAACATCCAGCCACAAGGCTGTTGGCACCAGGGTCTGATTGTTTGAGCCACTTCATCTGTTTTTTCTGGACAGTGGATTAAATTAACCTTCATTCACTACTTCCTTAAAATATTATCAGAAACTTTCTGTCCTTCTCTGGAGGTCTTGTTTCCTATCTTAACCATTCCCAAGCAACACCAAAATAGGGTTCCTGCTTTTGCTTCCAGACAGTCATCCTGCCTTGCCCAAGGTCAGAGGACCAGACAACCCAGATGTCCTCAAGATGCCCTACCAAAGGGGAGTCTGGGCAGCAGCGACCCAAAAGCACTTCACACCCAGACAACACAAAAGCTCAGAAATGGCTCCACAATCTGTCACCAGGAGCATTTGCACCCCAACATCCACACTGCCTGCTCCAAGCTCTCAGATGGACAATATTTTGGTGGCAGACTCCCTTTGCTGGACAATAAGCCATGCAGTAACCCAAAGCTAAATATTATCAAGTAGCACACACCCTGAACAATAGGGAATTTTTAACTTGACCAAGACAAAGAATATTCAAATTCTACTTGTTGTTTGTGAGCGCTCATGCTGTGTACCACTTGCATGTAAGACAAAATACAACACAAAATAAGAATCGCACGTGAATTTAATGATGCCTCTGCCAGGTTTGTGACTGGCAGAAGAATGGTGCTTACTCCTAGCAGGGTTACTACTTCTCCTAATACACTCTGCTATTGCAGGCTTGTCCTCCTAGCCTGCAAGTATTCTGATATATTGATGTGGGGATCAAGCTGCCAATGCAAATGAAAAAGGGTCAATAAATCCTCATTTGGGTCCATTCCAGGCTAAAACAGGTAAGAGCAAGTGGCCACAACACAGAAACTGGCCTCACTTCAGCCTCCTGCACATGCCATCTCATACTGGCAAGTATTTCAAAGCCAAACACTCCCTGAAAGTCAAAACCTCAAAAGAACTTTTAAGCAGTTCCAGTTATTGAGTAGACACATAGATCAGCAGCAGGAGGAAAGCTTCAGAGGGGCAGCGTGGCTTAGCATCACTCCTTCACTAAGCAACCTAAAGAAAACCAGTATATTCAACACAGTGGCAGCAACAATGAGGTTCACAGGGATGTTGCAGGATCCCCTTTGCTGCCCTTTTTAAATGCTGGGATTATTCTATTTGAATCCCTTGTCCTAGGAGACAAAACAATTTAACTCTCTCATATTGTATATATCTTATATATTAGAAAGATCAATATATATACAACACATACATATCTTAAGATATAAGATATATATCTTGTATAACTTAATATATTAAGATATATATCTTAAGGATACTTAACCATTTCCTGGGCTGCATCCCCAGCATTGTGGGCAGCAGGGCTGGGGGGGATCCTGCCCCTCTGCTCCCAGGGGTCTAGAGAGTCCTCCCTGCAGTGCTGGGTCCAGCTCTGGAGTCCTCGGCACAGGAGGGACAGGGACCTGCTGGAGCAAGGCCAGAGGAGCCCCAGTAATGCTGGAAGGACAAGCTGGGATACTTGGGAGTGTTCAGCATGGAGAAGAGAAGGCTCCAGGGAGACCTTCTTGGGGCTTTTCAGGTCTTCAAATGGCCTGCGAGACGGATGGGGACAGACTTTTGAGCACGGCCTGTTAGGACAGGACGAGGGGTGATGGTTTTAAAGTAAAAGAGGGATGTTTAGACTGGAGAGAAGGAAAAAAAATTTTTACCCTGAGGGTGGTGAGACCCTGCCCCAAGTTGTCCAGAGAGGTTGTCAATGCTCCATCCCTGGAACCATTCCAGGTGAAGTTGGCCAGGACTCTGAGCAACCTGCTTTAGTTGCAGATGTCCATGCTCACTGTGGGGGAGTGGTACTACATGACCTTTAAAGCTCCCTTCCAACACAAACCAGTCTGTGATTCCATGATTGTACTGTCAGAAGTCAGGACAAGATGCACAGCACCTGCCATGAGGGCACCCTGGGATGCTGGTGGAGCTCATTGCCATCACTGAGCCAGGTGCTGCTCGCTCCCCTCTCCCGAGGCACTGCAGCTATGTCCAAGAACAACAAGCAGGGCTTGGCTTTTGACAGGAATAATGTTAATTTTTTTTTTTTGTCTTCCTGCATCTCTTCTGCTTTTATTTCAAATGACATTGTTGCAAAGGATGCTGAACTACTAAAAACAGAGATGGTCAAGTAATGGTGACAGTCTGCTTCGTGCCCACAAAAGCAAGGCTATTGGCAGTTAAATTCTGGCTCCATCATTTTAAGATTTAAAACAGATTTTAAATCAAGATGACATCATTACATTGCTTTCACCACATGTTAATGAATTTCATATTTTTCTAGGGGAAAAAAAAAAACAACAACCAAAACAGGTGGGATCTGAAGTGGGGGAAGGGCAGGTTGTTTTGCTTTCTTGGAATCTTCAGACAGAAAAAGCAATCTGTTTTCCAAAACATGTCTTAATTCTCTGTTTAATTGTCCCTTGAGCACTGACACCACAGAGCCCCAGCCTGTAGCCACAGTGCCTGGGTGGATTCTGGAGCACCCATGGAACCATCTTCTGACTGTGGTCAGCTCCAAACATGCCACAAACTAGCCTGCACATGTTTGTCACAGTTTTTCTGCCCAAGATCATCTAATTAAGTGTCTCCTCCCTTTGAAAGAAGAGTAAACTGAAGCCCAAGAGGGATGACATCTCCTCCCCCAGCTGAAAGCCTGTTGGGCATTACCCACAAAACCAACACCTTCCCCAAGTCCAGTGTTCACCTGACAACAGGGATTAGCAGGGGACACCAACCCCCTGAAATAAAGTCAACCCAAGTGTGTATCACTCTATCACTTCTCCAGTGACAGGCCCAGCTCTAAGCCAGGGAAAGAAATGCCAGAGGAGGAACATGCTACAGGTTCTCCTTGCAGCTGACTGGTCCCCTGGTCAAGAAGCCATGGTCCAGAGCAGCAGTGAAACCATCAGGATTTAGCCGCCTGCTTAAAGATAAGCACATGCTTAACCACTCTGCTGAAACAGGACGCTCTGCTGGAGTGCAGCCAAGGTGAATTAGCCGTGCCAGCCTGGACTGCATCTGGCCTGCAGCAGAGAGTATCAATACTCTAAAATAAAATTTCACGCAGTCTCAATTTCACAAGATAAAAACCTATTTGATCATTGCTGAAATCCATTCTCGCAGTATCCCTGCCCTAGAAGTATACTCCCTCAAGCAGCTAACTGAGATAAGAAAGTCCATTTATATATACACCATAAGAGGGACTCTCTTTCATAAATCTCAAAATATTAGTAACATATGCCTCCTTCGGTAACTGATCACCACTCAAGTAGGCCATCTAAACCCAAATCCATCCACCCCCAAAGACATTTCCATAACAATCACAACCACACAAAAACAAATGCAGAAAGGTTTTCAAGTCCCAGTGCCACTTCTGTTCACCAAAAGGAAATTATTTCTTTCCTCTGTCTTTTTTTTTTTTTTTGTACTATTAGTATGTTATTCCTGCATATAAAAAACCATCACACACTAAAAGATCACCCTTTTTTCTTTTGGCCTTTCAATCCCATCACCCACACATCCATGCTACATGGAGCAAATTGACAGCCTGGATCCAGAGTTCAGCACAACAGGTCCCTGAAATGAGTGGCTGCTTGCACCTTCTAGCTCCTAACCAGTGATGTGCCCTGTGGGACACTCTCTAGGGACAGGAAAAGGATTTCCCCATTTTCTGCATTACTTTATCTCTTCCAGCATTCTGTTGGGATTTGGGGTTGTACTGTGGTCTATTCTGCTAATCCATCCAACTGCTCTGGGCTGCTGTCTACGCAGGACAGCCTCGGCACCTCAGGATAGGAGGTTTCATGCAACTCCATCTTATTCTTTGCCAACAGTTTATAGTTTGCAAAATCCCACTTGTTAAAACAGAGCATCAAACTTGGTTTCCTTTTTATTCTTCTTCTCTTTTTCTTTTCAATCAGTTCCTCCTCCATTAATTTATTTCTCACTACATCTTTCAGTGATAACTTACAGCTACAATGACATTCTAAAAACACAAGTTGACAGCACAGAGATTATGCAAAGGAATAAACCACATTCCTTTTAAAAACAACCATCACCTCAAGCAACTGATGCCTCACTGCATGCATCAGAAATGCCACACTCCTGCAAAACAGCAGTTATCCCTCCTCTCTGTTGTATTTGCTCAATCATACAAGTACCTACATTTAGTTCTACCTTCTTTCCCAACAGCCACAGGAACCAGAAATGACATCTGTCAGAAAGATATTAGAGTGCTTCTTTGCCAAAGGATTCTCAAGCAATGAGTGCGTTTCATTTTAAATGGCTTTACAACAATCCTTCAACTTAAAGAATGAGTCTCCTATTTGTTAAATCCCAGATGGAGGGGGCAAGAGAAAGACCATTTTGCTGAGGCAGCCTAAGGTTTCACCATTAAGTAATCCAAGAAACGCTCAAGAATGGCAAAAGCCTCTGACAGCAGTGCTGCAATCTTAGTCCTCCACAAGCTGGTGCCACATCTCTGCAAACACCGACGTCTCGTTGAAAGCAATCACAGCCCTGCCAAGGTCAATGAAATCCTTGCAGTGCCAAGCCATGTTTACTGGACTTGGTTTTCCATCCAACCTCCACGCACTTTGAATTTTCTATTTTGAGCTTTCCAGTAAAGGGGTATGTTAATCTGTTATTGTTCATGTCATAAAGCGTTACAGCATGAGATGTCCAAGGTACACAGCATGGCCAAGTTAGCTGGGAGCTGGACTTCAGAATTTCCTGATTTTTATGCCTCCAAGTCTCACCAGAGAGCAAACCATATGTCATTCCCCAAACAGAACTAGGAATACAAAATCCCTCTTGCTAAGGGCCATACCGATTGCTAAAGATAAACAAATCAAGCCATTCAAACTCCTTTCAAACCCCATCTGATAAGCAGGAAATACTTATTACCTTTCAGCCATCAAATCAACCTAATATTAATGATTTTCTCCATGACCTTCTAAACACATGAAAGTTAACTCGGTAAGGTCAACAAGAGGATATCCAAGACAGATCTCTCTCGTCCGCAAAGGCAAGTAACAAACTACTCTGCTTCCATGACTTTGGCAACATTCCTCTATGCCAATTAAAGCAGGATTTGCCAGCTCACCGTGACAGCCATCCTCGACATAGAGTAAAACCTAATGCGCTCCTTATTTGCTGCTTTTTCCTCCTCTTTTTCCTTCCTCCTGCAAAGTCAATCCACCTCCAGGATATCGTTATCTTCAGGTTACACAGACTAGTTCAAAGCCAGACAAGTGGATGTGCGCTGTTTTGACGTAGTCACTTCTCTGGGCTCAGGAGCACATTTGGAAATATATCTTACACAAAGCAGCTCCACATTCAGATGCTCAGCAGGAGCCTGGAGCGAAGGCACTTTGGAGTGAATCTCTGTGCACCCAAAGGGAGATTGGCTTTGGTGGGACGGTGCCAGCATCGCACAAACATAACTAAGCCTGCCAAAATAATGGAACTTAGGCCTTTGCTTCGGTGTTTCTCTTCCTGCTATCCTCAGAAAAATATTTTTTCTTTGAAAAATAAACAGTCAAAAAGCTAAGCTGGACTCTCAATCTTGGGAGATGTCCCCTTAGATGATGACTATGAGATAGGGCAACACAGTGCACTGTGGAAGCAGTTGTTCAAAATGATGCAGATGCGAGACTCCACTTAAGACCCCACCAATGGCATGTACAAAGTATTTCACTTGAAATGAGCTTTTTTTATTATTTTTTTGGGGGGGGGAGGGATGTTTCCCTGGACAAGCATGAATGTCCTGTTTAAAACCCAGATGCCAAAAGATCTCAGTCCACAAAAGCTGTACCACTCTCTACCCCTTTCATAAACCAAGTCATGAGACATCTTTTGTCTTTGCTTCCTCAGAAAGCTATTTCAGAAACACTTCCCTTATACTCTCCTGCCTTCATTTTCTACCTCATATAATTACATCCAATTTGCATTGTTTATTCTTGTACCAAGTGTCCTTCAGTTTGAATACCTTTCCCCCTTATGCTTCTCCTTGCAATATGTTCAGGCTATTCCCTTTTTCCACTCTCCTCTGTGCCACCACCAAGCTGGGAAAGGAAGAAAGCCAAGCACCAGAACACCTCCACCTCCCCTCCTGTGCCCACACTCACTGCAGAGGAGCTCCTGCCTCCCCAAGGATGAGTACTGAGCTCTCCCTTGGTGCGAGCCTGTGCCGAGGACATTAGCCCACCATGGGGAGAAACACAGAGCTCTCCCCACTCCTGCACAGATATGCTCTGAAACCGAGCCCCCTGTTTCTTTGACTTGAGCACTTTCCAGTTGCTGCAGTATGTGAAATTCAAGGATGTTTGCTCTTTGCTTAATGCACTCTGAGTGAAGCGCATGTAGGGTTGGAGCTGGAAAGGAGAAGGAAATGGGGTGAGGAGGGGGTCGAGCCTGCCCATCCCTTTAGATTTCAGAAATGTTAAACAAGACCCAAAGAGAAGACGTTTCCAGGGCTTGGAAGAGGGGACATACAGCTCAGCGAGGTGACACATACTTGGATCCAAAAGTTGCTCTGCAAGCAGAGCCTCCTTTTCTCCAGAGAGCTGCCTGCTGCATTCAGAGAGGCCGTACATTAAATCTCCTCGGGCAGTGTCAGACCTTACTTCATTCTCTCCGAAACACACAGGCCCCTAGAAACACCATTATCGCTCAGCCAAACTCCCCAGCATCTCCCCGAGATCCCACCAGCTTTCCAAGCCACGTACCAATGCTATCCAGCTCCCCTAAAGCAGAATGTCCGTCGACCCTCAGATGGCAGACAACAGTGTTACTGAGCCCAATATGAAAGCACGAGGAAGGCAGGAGGGAGTGCCAAAAAAACTGGAACCTGAGAGAGTTTGAGGAAATGAATGTTTTACGGCCCATCAGTCAGTATTTGGCCATTTTCTAGAGAAAGATGATGCCGCCTTCGAGAAAACTGAATTTCTCCTTTTGATGATGGAGTGAGCCTTAGCCAGAACTGTGAAAACGCACCACTTGTGAGATGGTGACATTTTAAACTTGTTCCACCCTGGGAAATGGCTCAGTCTGGGGAAGAGCAGGGTTTCAGCCTTGATTAATGACTTTTAAAACCCCAGCCATATGCACGTGCAACTGGAGGAAGGGAAGGTGCCTCCAGCTAGCGCCGCCTGCAGTGCAAAACCCAGCACTGGAGCGCTGTCGAAGTGCTGCGATGCAGCTCTCTTCAATGCCCCTGGAGATCCTCCACATCTCCACCTGCACCTGCCCATTCTCACCATTTCAGAACCGGGCCAGTAGCTGCAGCCCCCAGGTCACATTATGAAAATAATTACCACAAGCAACAGCAGCTCAGCAGCCTGCAAGAGGAAAACACCTCTCCGGCACCCAGCTCCCCCTCCGCAGGAGCCTGCATCGTGCTGTGGTGCAGCAGCACCAAAAGGGTCAAGACTGAGCCACGTCCCAGCAACAAAAGGCACCTCTTTCCCAGTGGGACCAGTTCCTTCTACCTGTGCTAACCAAAGCAAACCAACCCCCTGCATCTTGGCTGCAGCTGTATCTGTGGGCCACTGCCTCTTGTCACGAGTTCTTGACAGTTTTGATTCTCTGGAAATACAACTCAGACCTTAATTATTTTCTTATTTTTTCTCCAGTTGTGATTTATCTTTTTTCTTTAAACTAAGGGCCAGTGTTATTTTGTCACAGCTAACAATTGGGCAATGAGCAAGCAGGGCTTTTTCTTTCTTCCTTTCTTTCTTTCTTTGTCTCTCTTTCTTTTTAATGCTTGTTATATCTCTGCTATATACTTCCTCTCCACACAGAAATATCCCTTCAAAGCTTGATATTATTGAGCAGCTTTCAACCATGCCCAGCAGAGCCATGTATTCTCTGCATTTGTCTGGCCTTTGTTTCTAGGAATGAAATACCAATGGCTGAACAGTGTGACTTCATTTCACTCCTTCATTCCAATACTTGTTCTATTTCTATCCCACTGGGTCAAACTCACCTATTGTGAGACCTCACCGATTTCAATTACATCAGGGATTAATTTGTTCCATGGTGTTGAAGCTGTTAATACAATCCGTGCTGGCTCTAGATTAGAAAAGGCACGGTGGAGACCTCCCTCGCAGGCAGTGTGCTTAACAGCAGTCTTGATCTTCAGTTTTGTTCAGCGGTGGGGTGGTTTTTTTCTTCCCTTTGTGCCCCTTTGCCCCTCTTTTCACAATCTTCCCCTTCCTTTCTAAATTGACCTTATCAGAACTGGGTGGTCCTTCTGACTTCCACTGTGACTGGCAAAAAGTTGCCTTCTAAAGCCGCTGCCCAGGACTTGCGAGGGAGTTCAACACTGTAAGGAAGGTCTTACCCAAAGCCTCTTAACACCATGTAGACAGGATCACTCCATCTTTGGCACCTCCTCTTGCCCAGGATGATTTTGAAGGGTTGCAGCAGGTCCCCGTGTATCCAAAGGGATCAGCAGGTGCTCAGTTCTGCTGCTCTGACCACTGGCCAACCACCGGCCAACCACCAGTCAACCGAGGTCTCAAGGGGAAAATGGAGATCCTCCAAGTAGCCGATAGGCACGCTGAAATGCACATTTCTCAAGTAACTCAGGTTGTCCTTTGAGATTCCCAAACTGGGACACAAGATCATGGCAGAGTTTTAAGATGTCCAGCCCTGTGGTCTGGTAGGACACCTGTGATACCAGTGACCTCCGCAGTCCTGACGTGAAGTTGCCACTTGTCCATGTGACTTTGTCTCAGGAAGAGATACTGATGTGGGGAGATGCAGGGCCCATGCAGGTGCAAAGTGGTTTAGCTCTGCTTAAGTAGCTAAAACTATGTCCCACAAGATCCACTGCTTGTCCTTTTTAAAAAATCCAGCCACACCTTACAGAAATGATATTTTTAGGAAATACTGGGATGATTCCAGAATAATAAGGAGTTTCAAAAAACTAAGCAGCGATAATAGTAGATATTAAAATAAAACCAAACGAAGAGCTCAACGAACAGGTTCCCCCATTGCTTACTGAAATAACATTAAATTTCTGCGGTGGTTTCCTGAGGTCACCTCAGGCTTCCACATGCTTCCAGGCACCACTGTGCAGCCTGGGCTGCAGGAAGGTGCAAGGGTCAATGCTGTAGCCATTGAACTTCCAAGACAGAAGTTGGATAGGCTGGGTTTCAGGGCTACAAATTTCTTCCCATGTTCAGCACCCAGTTTTCCAAAAAACGGACAATGTTGCCATTTACTACTGCACTCCCCCCCCAGGAAACATAGGAATAAGGTGGACTAGTATCACTGAACTGTTTGGTTAGCTCTGCCACTCACCTTGGACCTTGGCAGAGCCATTCAAGGACAGGGTGAAGCCCCCAAGTCCTTTCCAGACAGTGTCCCACCTGTCATCTCACACTCCAGCCACCCACTCAGGTCTGATCCCCTTTGGTGCCTAACACAGACTGAACAGCACTATCTTGTGGCTACACAGCCTGAACCTGGACCATGTATGATCACAGCAACCCAAACCCTGGTGCCAGCAGAAACCCTCGCACCACGTCAGGACCAAGACCTCCCTGCATGTATGCTGCTCTGGACACATCCTACCCATCATGCAGATCAAACCTATTTTAGACACACAACCCACAGAGAGAAGACAGGATTGGCTCTGGCATGTTACACTATAACAGCCTTCACAACGGTCCTGATCTCCAAAAAACACTGCCTTCCACAAGCCTAAGCCTTCCAAAACATTCCCCTTTATGGCTGATATCTCCCACGTGGTATCTCCCCAGATGGTTTTGCTGGGGAAGAGCTAAGATCCCATCATTGCCACTCCACCACAGTTATTTCCAACACCATCAAGTTCACCGAGGGCAAAACAAAACCCAAAACAATACCCCCCTTTCCCACTGTGCCTCCCAAGGGGTGCACCCTCTGTTCAGGGGAAAGTTACAACATTCATTAAATCTCCACATGCTCTGCTGACCAGTGCCAATGCCCTTCAGGCTTCACACGGGCCACGCATGACTCAGGATCCCTGCATGGCTCTGTGCCACTGCCACCACTCCTCGCTGCCAGCACCAGGATGTAAATGGTTTTCAGAAGTAGTTTCATGCCTGTGTCCCTCCTTGGTATTGATATCATCAGTATGTCCAAGGGTATCACTGCAAAGAAAACTGGAACACAGCTTTACAGAATAGCCCCAATCAACCTCTGTGAGATCACGGATCCACAAAGGCAGCAGCTGGATTGAGGATGCTACAACTGCCTTCACTAACAACAACCACCACCAGAATTTCTTTTCATTGCAAGAAAACACTCCTGTTGAAATAAAGTGCCCTGATTTGCAGGAATTAAAACCATTCAGCAAACTGTTGCAAGTAGTTGTCTGTTACTGTTTTTGAGCAACTGAAATGAAAATTCAAGAAAAACAGTCTCAAGTGGAAATCATGAAGTGTCTCCAGACTGAAAGACAAACCCAGTCCTCAGCAAAGCAGCAGCACAGTAACCTGTCTCTGAGCACATATCGCATGACCAGAGAGCCATAGAGGAAGGTCCCTTTTGAAAGAGACCCAGAAACAATACCCACCTTGCTCCCAAGCAACTTAAAAGTCTCTGCACAAAGCACATGGAGCTCTCCAAAGGTGAGAAAGAAGGGTGAGGGGGCTGTTCCCCCCCCCAACCCCACTCATCCCTGGGATGCCAGCTGAATACACAGTTTGTCCCCATCGTGCTCCACTCCTCACCCCATTCCACAGGCATCAGTGGAGGAGTCCAGCTTGGCCACATTGGTTGGCCTGCAGCAAAGACCAGGGCAGTCCTCCCAGTGGGGTGTTCCGGGGACAAAAGCTGCAGGCACCCCACTAAAAATACCTACCAGCAATTTGTTCATCTCTTTAAATGAGACCTGAGCCCAATTACTGAAAGACTTTCAGGTTCAAAGCACTCCTGACCTCTCCTCTCCTTCCCTCCATCGGCAACACCTTCCTCCCGGGGCAGATGCTCCAGCTGCAAACCCATTTGGCCACAGCAGTAGGGCAGAGCAGACACCCCAAGCCCCTGAAACCAGTCAGGTGTTTTCTAAACCATAGAAAAAGGCAGAGTCATTCAACCCTAGGACTTAAAACACCAGTGTAGAGCACGGGCCCATCAGGTCCAAGTCTTCTCCTAGAAGAGCCTGGCTAGCCTAGCCAGAACCTCCATAAATACAGGAGCAAAAGCACAAGACATGGGAAACCCTAGTGATACTCAGGAAAACACCATCACAAGACAGCAGATCACCAGAGACCGATCTCCCCGTAAAAAAAATGAACATTTGCAGTTGCAGCACCGCAGCAGTGATCTGATGTTTACTCTGGTAGCTCCTTTCCTCCCAGCCCGTGACATTGTCCAAGGAACACATTGTTTTCTGTTCCCACTGCAGAAAAGCAACTCCCTCTAGGGTAAAACATGACAACTGCCGAGCAGCGCATGTGAGATCAGGGCAGGATTTCCAAAACACTTTTTTCCATCACATTTGCCAAGAAAATAATCGATGTGGCTAACGACTATCTCCCCTGACAGTAGCTCCCAAGCACTGATCTCCCATGAAAGGTGGCTGCTCCAAAAGCACACAGCTGATCCAGCAGAGATGCCTGGAGACCCTATCAAATTATCCCATGCCACTTATCCTCTATTGAGTTTCCTCTCTGGAAATCTTCTAATAAGCTCCAACAGGTCCTGCTCCTGCTTATACCCATCAGATAACACCTGGTGACCCTACATGGGAATGGTGCCAAGGGGAAAGGGACCTCCTCAGGTGTCACTGCTCACTCACCTCATGACTGGCAGCCTCTGCACAGTGCTGAGATGTAAGAAAATGGTTGTGACCAAGGACGCAGAGGTTAATCCATCTAACAGTAACTGGAGGGCAAGCAGTGTATTTCCTGAAATTGCAGGAGTTGTTCTGCTGGGAATGTTTGTGCTGCTGACACCTCACTTCTGACTTGCAGGATTTCACCTGAAAACATCTCCAACATGAGACCAAGATACTCAAACGCAGCTTAGAGGTTCGCATTCTGTGAATAAAATATATGGCCTGGTCCAAAAGCTTCAAGGGAAAACAGAAGAAAGGGAAGCACCTCTGTTCCAGTGTCGGCACCCAAGATGCTCCTCATCAAGTCCAGTGCCCTCACAAGCCCGCAGAGGAGCTGCCAACCCTTTCCACCCCTGCCCTGCCAAAGGTGGTCAGCAAACCAAGGACTGAGAGGGTTTGGTGCCCGAGCTGGGCACTCCCTAGACCCAGCCCAAAGGCCTGCTTGAGAAGATGTTTTCCTGCACCTCTCAATTCATTAATGCCCTCCCCAAAACGATGTTCCTGTACCATCACTGCAGCTTTCAGACTGCTGCGTGCTGCCATGAGTGGTGGTGGAGTCCCCTTTGCTACATGTGCTGCAAGACCTGCCAGCACCATCCTGGAGATGAGAAAAACAACTTTGTAGTGGTGATTTAGGGCTGCCAGTCACACCAGCTTGGTACCTGCCAACAAAAGTGTTGAGCATCTGATTGGCACTCCCAGTTTTGCTTTATAAAAACCCCACTGCCAGTGTCCCCTTTCTGAGGAAACCAGAGGGTGCTTGGTCACTGCCTGCTCCTGCTTGCGGACACAAGTGGCTGATCAGTTCTGCTTAAACTAGTTACCCTCACTGCAAACCCCAGCCCGCTGTCTTGGGCTAATGGGCTCTGTGAGCATTTTCACCCTGACTTATCAACTCTGCTCCATGGAGCGCCCACAGAATCCATCAGCTATTAAGAGGGAGCAATAAAATAAAAAAAAAATCCCGGCTGGGTTGGTCTGTAAAAGCTCTTCCTCCACCACAGCCAGCCATCACCCCATACCTGCCAACAGCCACAAAACTTTTCCTTCCCCCAAAGTTCTTTGAAATACATTCTCAAGCCCTATTATCTCCCCTGTTTATACCACACTCCCACTATTATCAAGAAATCTCCAAGTAATTTATAAGCCCACAAGCTCCTGCGCTAACAGGGCAATAAATCACATTTATATACCCCGTCGCCTACTGTTCAGAGGGCTGCGGTGCTGAGCTGGAGCTGGAGCCGGAGCCGGGCAAACCAAGGCGGCGGGAGCAGCCACTGCCTTCCCCGAACCCTCCACAGCCCACGGCTGGCCCGGAGGAGAAGGCAGGTTTGTTCCGCATCGGCCGGATGTTTAGTTTTTAAGTATCCGGAGAGGATTCCAGCCTGTGTCCTACCTCACTGTGTTTTTCCCCGTCCGACACCAACACAAGCACACAAAAGAGGGTTTTCTTTTTACAGAATCAAACCTAAGGAGGAGGATGTTTTTGGACATTTTCCTCGAGAAAAGACGCTGCCCATCTAATAATCCCTAAATGGGCAGTGGGTTGCTGGGCTTTCATGTGTGCTTCTGAGCCTCCCCTCGCTGTGCCAGGTCTCTGGTTTTCTTTTCCATGGAGTTGCAAAACCCCTGAATAACAAGTTTTGTGCATGGAAGTGCTGACACAAACCTTAACTACAGCATCCTGAACATGATACCAGAATAAGGACGCTCCCTGTGTGGCCCAGCGTATGGATAAATAAAGCATTTCAGCAGCCAGCGCCGACAGATCATAAACCTCCACGAGCATAAATACCAACAACAACCCAAAAAGATTAGAGGGCTTACGGGTGAGGCAGGCTGTGATGATTTACAGTTGGGGTGGAAGGGTCATTATTGCTGAATAGGTGGGGGCGAGTGGGCCAAAGAAATCAATAAACCATTCTGCTCCCAGGGAAGGAAGGGGCCACGCTAATTGTGCAAACATACATTTTCCGTTCAAGGCTGGAGATCTCCAGCTCACCCAACACGGATGGATAGAGAAAACTTGCACCCTGAGACACGTGGCCCAGGAGTTCCACCACTCAGAGGAGAGCTCACCTAAGCACCTCGTTGGGTGCAACTCGCTGCTGGAGGTGGCTTCAAATGAATGCAGACCCAAGTAATGTTCTTCTCCAGCTCCATTAATTTCATTTTTTATGAAGTTAATATGTAGTCAGGATAAGGACCTCAGTTGCTTTCAGCATCACTGTCAAGTCAGAGCTTTTCCAGTGCCCAATTCTAGAACTACACAACCAACCAACAGGTTCTGCCAGCACCAGTTATGTTCAAGCACCAAAGACAAGCTTTGGGACCAGCTGATAAAATAACCACATTTGCGAGTTGCTGCACGTGCATCAGAGGTGGAGATGGCCCCAGAATTAGCCACCACAGATCGCTGCATCCTTCAGCGAGGACAGACACAAAGATTTGCGACGGGATTTCCTGCCACACAACTACTGAGCCAGAGTTCAAAGCTGACCAGCAATTCCTCCTTTGCCTCCTCTCCCTTCTCCTTCAGTCCTCCCCATTTCCAATTCTTCTACCTTTTTTTCCCCCCAACTTTCTTTCTAGGGGACACAGCAATGACAAAAGACACCAGCTTTGGAGAGCAAAGCCCATTTATAAACAGAATAAATATATACCAATGAACCTAAAACCCCATCTTTGGGACATACCACAGGAGGCTGTCCAGGGAACCAGCAGACAGCGGCAGCGCCTGTTATTCCCATGAAGAAACCTGAGCTCACAGGCACATACAGGCGCAAACAGTGACAACCTTCATTCCCAGCTAACCAGAACTGCGAGCTGGTGCTGGTGGTAAAAGCACAGGAACCTGGTCCAGTCCCTCTGCATGAGGCAGTCTCCTCCTCTGCTGTCTTTCCAAAGATATTTAAAGAAAATACTCTTTATATCGGGTAATAAAATAGCTTGAAACCTGCTCAGGTCCTGTCAAGCTTGCTGCCTGCAGTTAATGGATCTCAACTTTACTTGGGAACTTGAGAGTTTTTAAAATCAGTAATTTCATTTTCCCTCCAGAAATAAATTCCTCAATGGAATAAAAATATTCCTAGGAATGGACAATTCTACTGCTCATGTACTAAAGACCACATGGGAAAAAAAAAAATATCAGATTAATATTTAGCCTTATCAAAAAGCATGGCATAAACCATGTGTTGAATTTAATCCAAACCAAACTGTCAATCTGCCTTCAGGATCAGATATAACAAACATGTGAGCCTAGGGCCAGAAACAAAAAGCACAGTTTTCTAGCAGAAGATTCAAACTGATCTCTATGAGCTGCACCCCTGTATGGAAATCTTTACACTGCAAATGCCAGACAAACAGATTTGTTGAGCTAGGGAAAAGTTTTATTTGCATTTAATTAATTTAGATTGCAGGTTTTCCATTTTCAGGAAACAGTTCTCAACAGTTTTGCAAAGTAAATCCTTTTTGAAACATCTTAAGTAGAGGAAAAAAGAAAAAGAGGCATTAAAATCACTAAGGCACCTTCTGAGGTTCAGGCTGCTGCATCCCTGCACAGCTTGTGGGTACCAGGGAGAGCCAAACACACTTTGCTGCACCCACTACCAGACACCAGCAGTGGGAGAAAATGCTGCTGGGGGAAATTCTAGCCAGCTGTGGGCAAACATGGAAAAAAGACCTTATGACATGAAGCTGAAGATTCCCCAACAGCCTTTTCTTTGATCTACCAGATGCTCTAAAGCACTGTGCCCCAGTGCAGACGTCTCCACCCTCTGCTCTCCAAGCATCCTTCTGCATGGCTAGGGCCCCACGGGCACCTGGCATACCAATGGTGACAAAGAAAGTGTCTGAACAGTTCCCTGTTTGGTGTAGGAATGCCAGTAGCTGCCCCAGGCCCACCTCCCCAGCTATCAGAGCAGCCTTGTGAGCTATTATAGGGAAGAGAAACCCCACAACATCACCTGGTGGGGTTCAGGTTCCCAGCATACACAGCGATGGTGCACGCCAGGGAAATCAGACTCACAGAAAGAAATGGAAAGCGTGCAAATAAATTCCATTGTCTTGTTTGCTTAATTCAAATGGCAATTAAATTCATATTACCTACTCTTTCAACATCAACAGCCCAAAAGCAAGACCTCTGCCTCTCTAGCAGACTAATCCCATCTAGTTGCTCCCTCTCCAAATCAGCAGATGCAGCCCAGCTGACCCAGCATCTGGAGGCCCCGCCACTATGTTCACAATAGCAGGGTCAGGAGCGTGGGTGCTACTCTCAGGTATTCTGGGCAGCCCAGTCCTGTTCCCTTTTTTGCCAGTGCACTGGTGTCTCACCTGCACTTATGCAGGTTATGGGGGCAACCCCAGCAAAGCACTGGGGCAGGCACTCATTCACCACACCTGCATCTGCAGATCCTTCAAAATTCAGCTATCAGTTTTGCCACAGATCAGTCTGTTGGGCTTGCAGAAGAGCATTATCTCAGCCCTGATGAGAGAACTATTTCCAACTTAGAAACACACAATATAAGCAGAGCAGACCCTGCATACCCAACTCACAGACCAGCTAGGGCTGGGCAGGGCTGCTGGACAGACCTGCCCTGGCTTCTCCCTTCCAACCTGAGAGGTCCCAGCTTTGCTGATCATTGAAAATCCTGATGGAGGAACCTGCCCGCTCCCTTCCGCGTCGTGAAGTTTCCCATCCCTGACCACCCCGTGCTTAGGCTGGCTCATCGCACAGCAGAACATCCCACACAGAGTTCCACACCTAATATCAAATAAAGTTTATAAAACTGCCTGTTCCCCAGGAAAAAAGCTGCCATGTGTACGCGGTGTCAAACAGCATTCCTGTAAGAGGCCTCACCGACCAGAGCTGCTGGTGTTCCTATCGATTGCTGGGGGGCTGTTTGCTATTCTGATCTCAGCTGGTCGGAAGTCTCCCCAATCACCGCAAGGTCACAACCACAGGGTCACAAACCTGCACTACATACATCATAATTTATTTTACAGATAATCAATACCACACTGCACGGTGCAATCTTACAGTATAGCCTCACGTCGAGGGACTGATGCTACTTGTACAGGATTGTAACCTTAAGGCCTGGCAGCTTCAGAGGGTCGAAATGCTGCAATGCCAGCATTCCAGACCACTCCTCTCTTCAGATGGATTAATTGCCACAGAGATGCAGCAAAATACTGTCCTTCATAGCATTTTCTCATTTATATTCCCAGGGCTTCCTATCCTGCCAGCCATGCCCATGGTCACTAAGCACGCATGCTGCAAGCCCAGTTAGTTACCAAGCCCACCACTGCTCCCTGCATTTTTCTGTTAATTCTGGCTTTCTGCAGAAGAATAGCTCAGAGTATTCCAAAAGAGACAACAGCTTTTTAACAAGCTGTCCTTAAAACTGATGCCAAATATAGTATTTTAGTAGGAAAGAAAGGGATTTGAAATATGTAGCAGGAGAAAAAGGAACTGGGAGGAATAAGGCAGCGCTGGAAACACCTTGCAGGAAGTGCAGTCCCTTATTAAATGCTGCATTCTGGTATGGGCATCTATGCAACGTGCGGTTCCCTGGGACCTTCACCGAGGTCCAGCATTCATCAACCTCAACGTGATTTGGATTATAGAACATTAACAGAGGAGTCACCAGGCACACCCAGATCCTCACTGCTCTCCATCCCCTCTGGGCTGTCCACCCACTGTTTGCAGGATCCAGCCCCTCAGCCCAGCCACCATCGGGGCAAAACCCAGCACCCTCAGTCCACCCCAGTGAACCCAGGAAAGCACCACCTCATCTTCCATCTCGCTGTGCGGTGAGCCCAAGGGCCGGACTCTGCCTCATCTCCCATCATCACCAGCCACACGTCAGTGAGCAGGACCTGCCAGACTGTTCCCCACTTCCTGCTTCTTATCCCATTTCAAGTGCTCCACAAGGCAGGGGCTGTGATTATCCAACATCACAGCCTTAGATCTCCCCCCTTTCCTCCCAGCTCACCTCCAACGCAAAGTCCACCCCAGCTGGCATGGCCAGCAGGCTTGCTGGCCACGCACTTGGCTGTACCCATGAAGCACGAGCAGCACCACACTGAGAAAGGAGCTGTTTGCAGAAAGATGCTGTTACACGCTGTATCTGCACCATAAGGTCAGTTTGTTACAGGCATTTCGGCACTCCCAGCAGCACGACCCCTTTTCCGCTGGCTGCCGCAGAATAAAGCGGATAACCTGATGAAAAAGCAAAGGCGTGCAGCAAGCTGGGTGTAAGTGGAGTTTGGCAAAAGGCACAGTGCTGTGCCAGGGGAGGATGTGCTGGCACTATGTGGAAAACACTGCCCTGTGGTTTAGCTTAAAATCCAGCTGCCTGTGACAGCAAAGCAGGCAGGGAGGTGGTGAAGTGCTGCCCAGGGAGCCCAGTGCCGGGGGCACGAACCCTGCCGCCTGCCCCTGGCCAAGCCGGGAAGATTGGCACGTCGGCTCCCACCCACCGCAGCCCCTGGCGCGGCAAGGAGCTCGCACAAAGGGAAACACGCAGACCATGACAGGCTAAGCCTCCTCCTTCCTCTCTCTGTTCCCCTTTCTTTCTCTTCATGCTACGGCAAGACTGCTCAATGCCAATAGGAAAATACTTTGGCAGAGCCAGACAGTCTTTTCTATTTTTTGGGGGGGTTGGTTTTGGGGTTTTTTTGGTTTTTTTTTTCTCTCTCTCTTTCCTCTTTTTTCTTACTTTCCCTCCAGCTGCTTCGCTGGATGCCTAATCCTCCATGGACATCTGGAGAGGTACCAGGACACAGAAGCGACATACTAGGTAGGCAGCGTAGTGCACAGCTCTGTATAATTCCTGGCTGTACCTGCTGTTACAGCACAGTGGGTGATCAAAACACAAAACCCAGGGAAGGAAAGGAAAAAAAAAAAATCAAGCAAGGTTCAGACCTGTTGGGGCAACAGATTCCCTCAAGGTCACACTTCCCAGCAGAGGACCTTAGGGGTACCTGCCCCATCCAGGCTGTGTGCTGGACTCAGGGGCAGGAGAGTATTTAGGTATATCTCTGGGCCCAAGGCTTCCATGCACCCTAGCACGTGTAGTGTGACCTACCCCAGCCTTCCCAGAACCCGAGCAATTTGCAGAGAGCACAGGCAAAGGCCCTGGCAGCAGATACCCATCCTCAAATATCCCTGGCCCAGGCACCAACCCCTTTTTAAATCATGCTATGCCCTGAATGCATTTTTCACCTGCTCTTATCAGAACTGATATCTGAAGTGTCCATATCCGGGGAAAATCAAAGCAAAAGCAGCTATTGCTCAGTGAGTGTGGAGGGAAGAGGAGAGAGCGTGACAGGGGTTTTCCCAGTTCCTAAGGAAAGGAAGAGACCCATAAAAATACTCCAAGGGATCTGAGAAGTAACTTTATAGATCCAAAGAAATTATTTTCAGTCCCAGAGGAGTCTTTCTCTTGAGCTCAGATGCCTGCAGCAGAGGGAGATATCTGCTTGTCCAGCTTAGCACTATCAGCTTACAGCAAAATCAAATGTTCTTATTGGCCACCTGAGTCCCCCCAATGCTGTTCATCCTACCTGCACCCTCAGAAGCCCTCAGCCATCATCTCCCCCACCCCTCCCTTGCTAGAGGGCCCACCACTGGCTGCATCACCACGGCCCAAACACACTTGGAATGCTTGAGAAGCATCACCCTTTTCTCTTTTCTTTCCTGCCTTGGTATGCTATGGCCAAGCTGCTTCACAAGAAGAAAAGCAAGTGTGGTTTGAACAGGCATCCCTCCTACAAGCCCCAGCACTGCTCAGAACCCAGCATCATCACCTCTGTCCCGCCTTGGATGTAGCAGGTGTGTTAAGGAAACCAAACCAGAAATGAAATACAAGCAGAATGATGTGTCCAGCTATCTCAAACAAGGGAACTCTGAACCCTGCAACTACCGTGCCCTTCTCCATGCTCTTCTCAACAACACCTCTGCTCCTCTGAAGCATCCTGCACACCCCTAGAGCTTTGAAAAAGCAAACTGCAGCACATGCACGTGTGCAGATCAAAGCTTCCCAGCAGCAGCTCTGCTTTGCTGCCCTTTGTCACAACACATACAGAAAACACCAAGCCCCCAAAATGTTGAAGCAGTTCATGCTTCTTTCTGCCTCACTGGGGTAGGAATCTGGAAGCCATCTTTGTTCTTGCAAAATATTTCTGCTAAATAGGTGTTTGATGGTCTTCTGACAGAGGACCTGTCCCAGCACACTGAGGGCTGAGGACCGTGGGAAACAAAGGCAGCATGTGCCCAGGGTGTGCAGCCGACAGCCGTTGCAGGGAGCATGGGCTGCATACCCCTGTCTGCAAAGGAGCAGGACCCATTTCTATGCTCACCCCATGCTAATCTCAGTCTTGCTTCTCCCATGGGAGACCCAGAGCAGGAATTGGCACAAAGGCCAGGCCACTGCCTCTCAGCAGGGCCGGGCTTCCCTGCTCCAGCTGAGGAAATTGCTCCAACAGGTCTCCTCTTCCTCCACGAGCTCATGCTCTCCCAAGACCAAGAGGCAGAAGCAAGGTATAAGGAGCAGCTTCAGGACACAAGAAGTTCATAGATTAGGAAATAAGTCAGCAGAGGGGAATAAAAACCTCTCGTGGCAAGCAGCATGGTTGTTTCTTGGAGAGCCAGGGGGGTTTAAACAGGAACAAACAATTTAATAGGCAACCAAACCCTGCTCTGCGGAGCTACATGAGCAGGCACTGCACCTGCTGCCACAAGTCCAGCAGCAGCACAAACCAGAGCCCTGGGCCATCTCATCAGCTCCAGCCTGCACTTCATCAACATCACTGAGCTCCTCTAATTAAATCAGGCTATGCTTTCGAAGTTTCTCTTGTCTTATCACTGCCTAATAATTAAGAGCTGTCTGCGATCAGAAAAATCGTCAGAAAACCTCCCAGCACCTTTGCTGCATTTTGTCCTTCACAGTATCACTTGTGTAAGCTGTGTGTTAGCAGCCTCGCACAAATGCGGGAACCACAGCAGGACAAGGCTGGAAAGTAGAACTCACTGCAGATGTTTCTGGAGGAGAGTTTAACTACTACCTTCCTCTGAAGGTTTTTAGGTACCCTTGTAGAGCAGGAGGCAGATGCTGGCACATGGATGCTGTGCTGAGGACTTGGTGGTCCTGGTCCAGGCCGAGTGGAGATGGCAAGCACAGGGTCTACCAGCCCTGGAACTGCAGGGACCCAAGCCCCTGAGAAGTCTCAGCATGTGGGGCTTTATCCCATAGTGTGAGCTTCAAGAGTGATGCAGCAATGTCCGCAAGTCCCAGAGACTCCATCCCTGGCAGCATGTACGGCTTTGGCCGCCATCTCAAGACAGATGCTTCTGCCACCCACAGAGGGCAAGGGCAGATGGGTGCCCATCCAAAGGGAGGATCAACATGAGAATAACCCTGCTGAGGCTGCAATGCTGCCAGGAGGGCAAGGGCAGGGCAAGCAGGCACACCCTGGCTCCAGCACCACTTCATGCCCACAAAAGGGGTGGCCAGGAGCCCCATGGCAAGGCAAGCTGGACTGTGACACAAAATCATGCTCTGGCTTGTCCACAGCAGTGTCCCTGGTGACATTCGGTGGCATTTGCATCCAGCCGCCCCAGGGAGGATGGCTGCAGAGAAGCAGACAGGGAGAGGGCAGGGAGCCACTCAGCAGGCTCACGCCTCCGACATGTGCTGCCGCAGCTTCGCCAGACCGCAGGATCTGGCTCACTGAACGTGTGGAAGCAACACTTCTCTGTGTCTCACTTTACAAAGCCCCAAACAATAACTGTCTGTCACTGCACAGGAGCTTAGGAGAAACATAAGTTGCTATTGGCATGGCGCACGGCAGCCTTCCTCTTACACAACACCAGCAGATGTGAAAATAGCCTGGTGCTGCCTTGTGCGCTTCTCTGACCTCCTGTTTGCTTCTGGATCAGATTCCAAAGCTGGATCTTAACCTACAAGAGCCATAAAAGCAAAGGATTTGGCCCTATCAGGCACCTCTTCCTAATCTAAGACAGATGCACTTAGTGTAGAACGTGTCGAGGTTTATCAGGGCAGGGAAGAGACCGAGGCAGCATCAGCCTGTGCTCTATGGCATGGTTGGGGCAGCCCACACTAGCACCACCCCACACTCCAGCTGATGATGCACTGGAGGTGGCCCCAGGGCAGAAGAGCTGGAAGCTCTTGCAAAGCAAGACAGCACCCAAAACCTCACATCCTACTGCTTGGCCTACATCAAAGCTGCCTCCAGCCCTGGCAAAGGCGGATTATCTGAGCCCCTGAGGTCCCACGTCCCTGACCCCAATGTCCTAAGGGCCACTGGGGCTGCTAGAATTAGCACAGCATAAGAGATCCCCTCCATCCACACAAGATGCTCCTGGGGTTTCTCGCCTGTGTGAAGAGCAGAGACTGCTCAAATCCAAAACTGCTCAGGACATATGGAGGGAAAAAGCACATGGAAGACAAATTGCTCCTGAAAGTGTGAAAAGACAGTGGAAGAATTAAACTGGAGGGTGCTGAAGGTAAGCGATAGAGGGAGAGAGTTTAGTAACCAGCAGTGAAAGGGCATCCCTAAAACCAACCTGCATAAGTAAATTAGTCTCCCCAGTGTCCCCAAGGATATCCAGTGTCCCTGCTGCCTTCAGAACTGCAGCAATCCCAAGCATCAGAGGAACTTCCCAAGATGCAAGAGAAGAAAACAGGACAGGGACATCGCTGCTACAGGGGAAGGGACCGAGAAGGAGCTGTTCTCCTGGCAGCCCTGCAAGGCACAGGGCTGCTCCCAGGGCCATGCCAGTGCACAGCTGCCAGCACCCATCACCTGTGCTCCAGCAACACTCCCCAACCTGTGACACACTGTTCTGCAGTGTCCCTCGGTAGAAATGTCACTCAATAGCAAGCCCTGGAGAAGCCAGATCCACCTGGGAGTCTAAATCCTACTCCTGAAAACTCCTGTCCCTTCAACCTCCCCAGTTTGGGCTGAGGGATGCCTCTCCACTGCTGCCACAATCAGCCCATGGGTGATGCTACACCCGACTGGGTCACCTACAGGTGGCTGAAGAGGTGGGCATGGGGTCTACAAGGAAGCTTTCAACCAGCAGCCGAGTTCCCACACCAGCCCACTGTGGACAGCCTGCACATCAACGTGCTGCCGTCTTTGCACACGGATAACTAATAGAAGATACAAAATCCCCAAGCCATGGTATTTTGACCCAGAATACCTCCAGCCCCAGTGCACACCAGAGGCATTTCTACCTTTGCATGCAGAGCCACATGGGAACAGTCAGCAGCAGAAGAGCATCATTCTAATACTAACGCACAGGACAACCCGCTGATCAGGGCTCGCACAGGAGGGCGAGAGGTGGCCTCAGAATATAATCCGTTTCAGGCTCTCTTAACTCTCCCCAATACAACACAGAGCCCTTTAAGCAAAACTAAACAACTTCCTTTAGCCTAAATAAATATTAAACCTAAGTGATGCATTAATTTACTCCAGTTCACCAAAGGCTAACTCCTACCCAAACTGATCATTATAAAAGAAATCCTATAATCCCTCACTCCCATTCAGGCTCAAAACATGTAATCCCATGAATAAATCCAGAAAGAAAGTGTAACAAAATGGGCAATAAAAACTTACAGCATTCACATCTTTTCATCTACCATTAATACTGTAAACACTCACTCGAAGGCCCTTGAGTATGACTAATCTAATGTTTTGGCTCCCAACGCTAATCGCCGAAAGAGCTCGCCTCTCTCTGTAACACCCAGCGAGATCCACCGCCCCAGCCACGGCCCAGGACACCTCCACAGCAGATCCCCACCTCAAATCCTGCAAAATGCTGCAAAATCAGCACGAAACAGAGAAAGTATGGTTCTAATAGCACCAGAGTGCAGAGCGATTTTTTCTTTTTTCTTTTTTTTTTTTTTATTATTTTATTGCTTTGGAAGCCTGTGAGCTCCAACTGTATAAATGCCAATAACTTCCCAAGTTTTAAGGCTGCTGAAGTAAGAGATCAGATTTTAGCAAGTGCTTTCCAGGCAGCCAGCCAAACTTTTTCTGATTCACTAAAAGCACCAAAGGGAGGGGGAGAGGGAGGGGGCTGGAGGGCTGATTAACTTCAGTTACCGCACAAGCGCAAAAAAATGTCTCCCCGCTGCAAAGGGTGCCATCGCTGCGAGCCTTGCACAGCCTGTTGTTCCTCGGGCTTGGAAAAAAAACCAACCCAGAACACACCAGAGAAATACAGCAAACACCTTCTAACCACAGGGTAATTTACAGTTGTGGATCCTCTCCTGACGAAGAGACTGCTCCACTGAGGGGAGGCTCTGCTGGTGTTAGGTTCGAGCTGTAGTTTTCAGAGGAGATGAAGCAAAAAAAAACGTGACTGGGGATTTTTTGGAGGGGTGGGGGAGCAAGAGAATGGGATGGGTTGGGGCTAACTTGGCTGGAGGGATGAAGCTCCCTCCAAGGCTGCAGCTGTGCTCATCCAAGACCATCCCTCGCTTCCATCAGGTATCTGCGAGAGGGGAAGCAGGTGTAATCCCAGCCAAAGCACCACACGGGGCCAGAAGGGTGCCAAAAGGGGCCCCAGCCCCAGAGGGACAGTGGCCTGAAGCCACTGAGGCAGCAGCACCTGCTCTGCCCAGATCTGCAGGTGGGTCTGCTCCTGGATACCAAGCTAAAAATCCCATCCCCAGAAGATGCATGGTCCTGGGGATGTTGGGGGGGAAGCAGCCGCCCTGGCATCCCCCGACCCCGTCCTGCGGGCGCCTGGGCTATAGAGCCTCGCAGCTCAGGGTGTTCCTCCAACGGCTTCATTCCTGCCGAGGCAGGATCAAAGGCAGGATCTGACTTGGACAGCTTTCTACTGAATAATGGGGAGGGTGCACGCAGCCTCCTTCTCCTGGCTAGGAAAACTCATGTTTTTCAAAATATCATTCTTGGGAGTAAGTTCTCTCAGAGGGAAAAAAAATAATAATTATA
>JANIJG010022218.1:0-17983 GCA_024611175.1 Megaceryle torquata | reverse complement strand
TGTAGTCCTTCAATTACAGACTGCTCCAGTGTGGGCTTCCCTCAAATTCAGTTTTCTTTGGGCCATCCTCAGCTAGAGCAGGGTGCTCACAGCTCTGTCAAGCCTCTCCTTGAATGTCTCCAGGGATGGGGCCTCAACCCCCTCCCTGGGCAGCCTGTTCCAGTGCTCCACCATATCCCAAACTAGTTCCCGAGAGCCTCACATCCACATCAATTTCAAGGTAGCAGAGAAGATACTGGGTAAGGAAAAGGACTTAGAGGCAAAAGAGAGACGCTCAGTGATGAAGGCAAAACTGGACTACAGAAAACTTGGAAGTTGTGTTCCCCTTTGCTCTATTACAGACCTCACCAGGAGATCCAGTCCCCCTTCCCATGTCTGGAAAAGCTGTGAAACTGGCACGGAGAAGTATGTCCCACCAATGCTAAGCTGAAAGCAAAGAAGGAAGTGTAGAGATAGGCACAAAACCAGCAAATGAGCAAAAGAAAGTAGTTCAGTAAAATAACAAAACCATAGCAAGCAGAGGATGGGTGCAGAGCAGAATGCTAGGTTGCATCCGAACAAAAGAAGCTGAACAACAAAAGAAAAGAGCTTAAACTGAGCAGAGGGAGATGTCTCAATGGGAAATGCTGTTCTCTGAGAGGAAGCAGGCAACCGAAAAAGGCAGAGCTTAGGTGGGTTAAACAGGCCAGAGTCAGCTGGCCAGGGAAGAGAAGTTGGGGAAGAAAGTAGAGGATTAACTCTTGACTGTGAAGCTGTACAGTACTTGCTGCAACACTTGGAGTGAGGCCAGGGTGGGTTCAGGGGCCTGCCTCCACCCTGAGCCACAGGCCTACGGTGCTTGTCCGCGTTCGTTACCTGTGCTCCTCACCCAGTGTGCACCAAGACAGTCTTCCAGCGGTGACCTCACACGCAGCACAAAATGGAGGCCTGCAGAACAAGGCAGTTCTTTAACCTTCCCCTGCAAGAACCTTTTTATTGTCCTTTCAACCCGCAGCAAGCAAAGCTTCCTAAATTAAGTCTCTCTCTCTTTTCTCCCATCCTTATCTCGGTGCACGTGAGAAGGAAACATTTTAGTAAAGCACTTACTGAATTATGGTGCTGAGCATCTGCTTTGCTGCCTTTTCCTTTTCCAGTGGAGCCAGCAACACTGCTGGAAGGAAGCAACCTGCTTCCTAGAAGGGAACCAAGCACAGAACAATAAAGAAATAATCAAGAGGGTATCCCAGGAGCTGTACACATAGCTGGTTTTACCCCAAAGTTTTCATAGATCTGTGGCTCATCCACAAGTGAGAGCAAGAGGAATGTAAATAGACCCAACTAGACTAATTTTATCTTGACCTACTTCTCATTCCAGCTTGAAACATGAGGAAGGTGACTGCTTGGCTTTCATTTCATTGAAAAAGATCATTGGCCACTGTTTCCAGACTGTGTTTCAATGCCACTGCTCTTCTGGCTATAGCTTCTTGCCTAAAGAAGCTACGTCTATAGCTGCCTAACAAGTAATGAAAGCATTCTCCTACTTTCCCAAGTGTTTCCATCAGTCCCATTTTCAGTTTCTGTAGGAGTCGACAGTTATACACAGGAAAAATAGCTTCAGATACTACAGCAGGTTCCAGTAGGTAACAGCATCGTGCAGTCAAGCTGTGAAATATCATTACTGAATAGATCTGTGCAACCTGAATGTCTTAAGAACACACGCTGCGAAGCAGAGTCTAATCTTATGCTCTCACTGTGTTTCTCTTCCTTCTCCTCCCTCTGCCCACTCGCTTAAGATTCTCACATCTGACCTTAGGGTTTAAGGAATTTGCTTCTATCATCACATAGCAACATCGTGGCAAAACCAGGGATGAAATGCTTTGCAAAATTCGCAGGCTTAAAAGATTCTTTTGCTTTCTGTAATCATCTTGCATTCACCAAGAAATATTTCACAAGAAACTAGCATGTCTTTGATGTAATAGCCCTTTTCCTTACAACATTTATTCTTAGGTGACCCTGCAGTAAAGATAATTAAATACTGTAAATTCATAAATAGTATAGTCTCTGGAAGTTTATGCCCAACTGTGTTGCACCAGTAGCTCTGTATTATAACTCCTGTCTTTGAATCAGAGGAAAATGGCAAGAATTTGAATTAGGACGTGCTAATGGGGCAGAAGGAGCAGACGAATTACTTTGGTGGCACACCTATCCACCGTTCAGAAAGCTGAGAGGGAAGGCAGCCAGTGAGGGATTCCTGCAGTAAGATGGAAAGCCAAGATGTTCTTCACAGGAACATTTTTTTTTTCCTTTTGAACCATCCATTATCATACCAGTATTTTCTAGGGAATGGATAAGATACAACTGTGTTTCAGCAGTTTTTCAAAGGTTTTTCACTATCCCCTTTCCCAGTTTCATGATGTAATTTAATACTCTGAGGTTTAGAAGCAGAACTGGTAAATCACTGCCATTTGTTGCTAACCCGTGGCTTTAAACATGAATTTGCAGTACAGGGGTTCTCCAGTTTCTATGTATCTTAGCTCCAGTACTTTGAAATTTAATTCTGATGTATGTGTGTAGGCAGTGAATAATAGACCAAGTAACTGAGTAAGAACACATCTAAAACAACTATGCACATTAATTAACCTAGAAGTGTCTTAAAGAAAGTGGAAAGGAGGGTTATAGCTGAAGTTATATCCTGGCCTTGAGGCTAGGGGGAAAGTCACCTCTGCCTCTTGGGATATGCACTGGCATCTGAGATATGTTGGTGCTTTCAAGCCAGCTCAGAAAATAGCAGTTCTGGCAGCAGCAGCTCTCCCTGGCTTTATCTAGCTCTGGCAGCGTGATGATCACAGGCTGCTGCCTTTTGGGTTTGGGTTTTGGGGTTTTTTTTAATTATCTGTAACTTTGCTCTTTCAATCTGAAGGGCAAATTGGAGGATCCAAGAATGTGTACATAGTTTGGGGATTCTAGAAGCACTCAGTGTAAGGTGCAGACTTACAGGGGGCATCCAAAATGGTCCTTTCATAAAAAAATCAGTTCAGTCTGATTTCTCACGGTACATTAACTGTGGCTGGATAGTTACTGCACAGGGCAAAACTAAAACACCCAGATCCCTCTGTGCCCCAAGGTGTTTGCTTTGCTTTCAGTTTATTTTAACTCTGGCATTTCTTCAGTTTATTATGCTTGGTTATGGATAATCACAGCTCTTACTGGTTGCATAGATTATCCCAAATGATGGATTTTTCATTTAATTTTGTTTAGGAATATTAACAGGTGCTGCCACAGTCGATGTTTTGGAAATTAGTCTTCTGTCGTAACTGGCTGCAGTACATAAAGAGAAAACTATTTGAAAATTTGGTATATAATCTCTGATTTTTTTTTCCCTAATTTTTTTAGCGTGACAAATTGCTTTTAATCCTGTCTTTGTCTAGCTCAAGAACTGTCAAAATTTCTGGAAAATCATATTTCAAAAACTTTGAAATTCCTAGAGGCAAGATTTCACTTCATGCTAAGAAAAGGCAGGCTCGAGTCCGCTACCTCATGTACCTCACCCACATAACCTTTGCTTTCCTCCTCTCTGCTCCTTCCTCGATTATGACAAATACATTCTAAACGGTGCCAGTGGTGACATCCTCAAGCTTTGCTACTTCAATCAGCAGTGGCACTCAAGACTACTGCTCTACAGTCTCCTGATGAGATGATTACAACTGGTCAGGAAAGAATCCGCTATGTTTACCCCTTTTCCCCACAGCTCTCCTGGCATAAATCAGAAGGCCATCTGCATGGTTTTTGCTCTAAGTTTTAGAGTTTGGGAATTTTTGTTGTAATAGAAATCTCTGCACTGAAGATACAAGAGTAGATATGGTACAGCAGAGGGTCACCACTCCTGCAGGGTGCTGCTGTCTTACCGTGCCATGCTACTGAGAAACCACAGTTCAAGCTTTGCAGTGTCAGTATCAGAGCACTGCCATTGCCAGTGGAGTGTATAAACCCTAAACATTATGTTTATATTGCATTATCTCCAGTGATTATTCTTAGGGATGTATATTAATGATGTATATGCCCATGGGACAATAAGGAGTCAAAAGATAGGGAAGCTATCTGGGAAGAGTAGAAGAGGCAACTGGAAAGCGTTCCTGCTTCCAATGTCCATAACCAAAGGAGAGCAGCTAGGCTGAATAATCTCTTCTAATGGGGAGTTTATTGAGTCAGCAGCTTTTCCCCAAGGTGGCAAGCTGGGAGCTCAGAGTGAACTGGGCCTGTACTATCAACTTAGCACTTGGATCTGGATCTGAACTTTGATAGCTCAGCTACAGCTCTAGGAGCCAGTGGGATTTTCTGGCAAGAAAAAGAATGCAGGAAAGAAAATGCTGCACAAGTGAGTAAGCAGAGGGGTAAACTGGGAGAACCCAAGCCAGTATAATAGGTTTAATAGTGGATCACTTTGCCTGGTCTTTCTGTGACCCAGACAGAGGGGGGTGATAAGTGAATCTGTGGAAGATCACGCTTGGATTAAACTATGGGCTATGTCAGGGGAGGCGTAACAGCACCGTTCAAAGCAGCACTGCACTGTCTGTGCCTGGAAGAACAGAGGGCAAGGGGAACCTTTGTGAGGGGAGCTGTGGCCTGTTCAGGATAATCCCAGACCTGTGGAACTGGTAGGGTGGACAATGCCACGATGATACGGTGAAAACCGTCACGTCACCAGGCGCAAAGCAGCTATTGCCTTTATGGTGTCATCTCTGGAACCCTTCAAAAACAGACACGGTGTTGAGCCTCCTTGCCTTACTGTATTTATTTATCACTCTTGCTCTAAGCTGGTAACAGCGAGCGCTTTCTTCCTAGCCTTCAACCCAAGGACCTCCAACAGCTCATTCCCAACTTCTGCCTCTTAATAGCAGTTCATTAACTGTCTTCTGCTGTGCTGCTTTTTCCTATCACCACACTTAACACCTTCACGTCTCCCTCAGGAGAGCACCCCACTCCCTAATTTCAGCACATGGCACGGCTCTCTTCTTTCTCTGCACAATGAGTAACTCCCTTTGTTTTTCCTGTTCTTACAGAGTTTCAGTATCAGCCCCTCGGGTTCTCTTGTGCTGAGTTGTTCTGCAGAAGTGGAGAAAGTTTACAGAGTATCTCACACAATGGAGGTGTCTGCAGAACATCTCGCAGTATCACATCTTCATTGCTGTTGCTAGGCTACGGGCAAGTTTAAGCAGAGATCTGATGGCCACTCTTGGTACCTCAGACAGGGCTGCTGCAGAGATTGAGAGACCTAACTCTGTCTTTAATCTGGCTTCACTTTCTGATCCTTGTAATCTTCTTCAACAGTCACTTTTCATACAATTCCTATAACAATCTCACAGTTCCTTCCAACCGACTCTCTTCCTTTCCATCCACATAATCCCTCGTTTCTCCTACCATCTCAACTTGCTCCCCTTCTAGAATCTTTTAGCAACAAATTTTAAGTTCTGCCTCCCACAGTTCCTAATGACTTCCCAATCTCAAAAGTTTGACCTTTTCAATCACATTTCCCAAAAATCTTACCCAGTCCTTTCAGCCTCTCAGAAACAGACTGAAACCAATTTAATTTTTCCATCACTTTAGCTTTAGGCTGATGCTCAGCAAGAAATGCTTCAGTAGAAACCAGTTCATTTTAACAACACGGCTGCAAACAGGGTCTGAGATCAGGGCAGCTGATACAACCTCAAGCACAGAAACTGCAATAGTTTTGCCTGCTGTGGGACTAAAGGAAATTTCTAACTACCCTAACCATCTTTGCACTGTGAATGGATGCAAGTTAACTTTCATCAGCTATTTCAACTTTAAGCAAGCACTATACTAAGAACCCAGCCTTGGAAGTCAAAAAGTTCAGTGCAGTTTAGTGGCCTGATCACTCACCTTCTCAGGAAGCACTGTTTCTGTAATTGCCATATCCCAAGTGTCTCATTTATACAGAGATACGGGCACTGCATTCAGAAAAGCAATCACTGGGATAGGTTAATTCTTTGCAGTCTCCTGCAGCTCCCTCTGCAGTGCGTACAGCACTGTTTCCTTGTGCTGCTGAAACACACTTGCCCTCCCATTCATTCTGTCTCCACCAAAGTTTGCGTGCTAGCCCCTCCCCATTTCTCTGAGCCTTTCATCTACGTCCACTTCTCAAATCTTAAGTATAACATACAAAAGATTTTGACAAATGGATGCAGCTCAACCTCTCATACTCTTCTAGAAGCACAAGTAGAAGATTTTTTTTTTAAATTGTTATTATTTCTTTTTTTTTCTTTCTTTTTACCTGGTGAGCTGGAAGTACTGGGTGTGCAGTCACTGTCATCCAGCCACATACTCTGAACCACTGAGTCCTGTTTTGGAGTGCCCTCAAGAGAGCACATCAGCTCCTGGAGAGGGCAAAGAAGACGTGATTTAATAATGCACGTGGTAAAATCAGGGAGGGTAGCCTCTGTCTGTTACAGATCGTACACCCACCCTGTCATTCTCCGCTTCCTCAGATGGTTCCTTTTCCCTCAAACCACTACAACAACTGCTTACACTGGATGAAGAACGTGAGAATGGCTGCATCACACAGTATCCTGAAGTTTGACTCCTGAGCATTCTGTGAAATGCAAGCATTCAACATCATCATGCTTATAGTTACACATAGGACTGCTCTTTCGCCTAGATGGCTGCAAGCCATGAGGCTGATAATGCTTACAGGGTGGAAGGTGCACTGTGCAGGTCAGCCTAACATTTGTGGTGAAATACTCACTGCCTACACAAGAGACCAGCCAATAAGGGAGAGATAAAGTGGTTAAAAATTTTAAGAAACCCAAAAAAGCCAAGAAAGGCAAGAAAGATAAGACACTTTTAACATACTAAATATATTTATTCCCTCAGAAACACTGCAAAATGTGGCCAGTCTTGACCTACAAGCAGTAACGAAACCTAAAGTCCCAGGCATACTACATGCCAGCATGCAACAGGGAGAACAGTAAAGATAGAGCCAATACAGGCCAAACATATTTCCTCAGGAGAGCAGGAAATATATTTTGGAGGAAATGAAGGCCAACATGCTTCTCCCTTGGCAGAGCAAATCAAAAACAGGAATTTAAGTGAGCTGGGACCTAGATTTCCACAAAGTATCTCCTTCTCAGCATCCTTCCTCAGTAGGTTTCTCCATCCTCATTCTCTGCACTGCACTTCCTGACCTATGTCATCCAAAGGCACTAGAGACAGAGGTGGAAATATGTTCTTCTGCTCTTGCCTTCTGCGGGCCAAGCTCTTCTCTTCTCGCTCATCTGAGAGGAGGGGAAGAGAAGGGGAGGCACTCAGGCTGGCCTCCTTCCCCATCATTAGTAGAGGCTGGTTCAGTGGCTGCTGACTGGGCAATGGCAAGGGCATAGAGCCAAAGTGCTCCAATAGGAGCTATCTGTCCATTTCCCTTTCCCGGGATTCCTGCTCCAGGAACTGCCAGTGGAGCATTACTTGGTGCCACTTGGTCTCTCCACAGTCCTTGAGGTCCTCTAAGTAAGTTCATGCTCCTCTTAGCCAGGACTCTCATTTCACCCCAAAAGTCTTGCCAGTATCTTCAGTGAGGTAACCAAAGACTGAGTAGCATCCGGTCCACTCCTGATTGGCTTGATGTCCCCACTCAGATGTGTCTGAGGAGGGAAAACACACACACACACACACACAAAAATCCATGTACTTTTCCTAGGATTTGGACATACACAGTACAGTGCTTGATTTTTCAGATGCAACCCAGAAAGCTGTCTGGGTCTGATCTCGAGGAGTTTTGCTACCTGGTTACTTAGGTTCGTTCTTTTGAGTCTGTCCCTTGGGAAGAAGGATTATTTGGAAGGCTACCTAGACAGTAGAGCAGAAAATCTAAGCACAACTGCCCCTGCAAGTGGGAGAGAAGACACTGTTAGCCCAAGTAAACTATGTGGCTTCCCGGATGGCAGGCTGATGGCTGCAGAAGGGTTGTTGGAGACCAGCATGCGACGACAGAAAGGAAGTGCTAGTTTGTTTCTATTGTAAAGAATTCATCTCTTATTTCTGTGTTCTCTTTGTATTTATTTCCAGGGGCTGGTTTTGATAGAACGTAGATGAAGAGTTCAATCACTGAGGTCCAGAATCAGAAATTATTATTTAAGACCAGCAGCAACATGCTGGAAATTTCTGCTGGAAATTTCCTGCGATGGTACTCCCTGGAGGGAACCAGGAGTGGAGTGCTGACATACTACAGGGGATAACACTTCTAATATGGGCTGCATAAAGTACTCTAGAACCAGCTGGGACTCTTTTTGCCTTATGAACATGTCTGTATTGTGATCCTGATTTGTGATGAACAATAGACAGACTATTCCAGTAGAACTGTCTCTGAGACAGACTGTTAGAATTACACCCCCAGCCTGTTCCTTCAGTACTTGGTGAAATTGGTCTGCTTTAGATGGTGGAATTACACGTCCTTGATTCTCTGTCCCAGATAGGATACAGAATGTATAACTGCATATGGGCTGCTCCCTAATTCTGACCTCACAGCTCTAACTCTGGCTAATCACCGATTGTGCAAAACTCCAGGACACGTCCCAACTCCTAAACAAATCATCAAGGAATGGGCTGCACCACCACAACCGCAAAAATACTCTTTTTTTCTGGTGATTGTACAACTGGTTTTGAGTCCATGACTGGAAAAAGATGCACAGAGAGAATCCTGGGGACAGAAGTAGACAGACTGCCAAATCATAAAGGTCACGCCCCATGTGCATAAACAATATTCATGCAAGTATTGTTAGTGAAATTCCATGCTATGTTTGCTCTCTGAACGCAGGCGATGCCAAGTGGAAACAGCCACTGCAGCTGGCTCACCTCCTCAGCTGATGGATGGAGAATGAGGGTTGGGAAGTGGGGGAAACCCACAATCAAATGCAGAAAACTAGAACACGGGTCAATGAAGCTTCATCTTTTTATTATTTTTTTTCTTCCAGGACATGCACACATTCTATAATAAGGTAACCAGGACTAGCTGAGCTAAGAAATGTTCTCTTACTAGGCAGAATTCTTGCTTATTATCCAACATTACTTCAGGTACCTAATCAGAGCAAGAATGATGTGGTAATGCTGGAGGACAGGTGTTGCTGACCAATCAGCAGTTCCATGTCTTGCGCTCTCTCTCATCCTTGGCTGCCAGAGCTAGCATCTTAAATGGTCTGTATCTCCTAGCTATGCTCCCATTTCCCTCTCCACCAAAAATCTGGACACTTACCCTACCAAAGAACTAGAAGCACAAAAACATACCTGAATTCTGCACCTTGGTTGTGACAAAGTTCTGGGCAGTCCTGCAGCATACAACTGGGTAGCTGAACTACTGCAGATACGTCACCAGCGTGTAATTCTTAGGGGGCACTGGGTCTAGTTGGAAGAAAGGCCCTTTCGTGTCAGACCTGGCACTTGTAGCTACTACATCCATAGAAGCCTGGCTCTAGGGTGCCTCCAGAATTTTCTTAGAGCAGCCCCAGTCCTGAGAAAGGGACATGCCCTACTACAAAGTGCCCTTTTTGCCACAGGTCTCACCCATGTTCTCATAAACAAAATAAATGGATGTGGCAAGCTGTTCCAGTCAGCTGTAGTTTTCCATTTAGAGACAGGCTGCTCTTGGAAATGGTAATGTGTGGTTTCCTTAAAGTCTTGAAGTATCCTAGATAGGATCACATCCCAGCATAATACAGCTTAGCAATAGCAAAGCTACTCTACCAGGAAAGGGCATTTTTTTCCAGTTTCTGATGGCCAGAAACTGGAGAACTGTTTTGCAGACTACTGCCCGAAGAGTTTTGCAGAACAGGGAGTGTGGCACGGCGTGCTTTAGCACCGTAACGCAGGTGCCACCCGTGGGACCCTGCTGTAACACTCGGGGAGGACTGAAGGCAGGCTAGTTCATGCTGTTTGGGAGCAGCAGCATGAATCCTGGTTAAAGGGGCAGAATTGGAGTGCAACCCAACATACCCTTGTCCAAGCTTCTCCATGAAGCTCCAAAACCACTCCAGAGCAAACTATAGAGGAAACATATACACGAGTAAGCATCGATAATTGGACAGCTAGGGCTTTGTGTATCCTGTTGGATGCAAGCTAACCTCAAAGACAGGGCCAAAATCACCTTTAAGTTGTCCAATCTTTTTTCGCTGGCTGATAAAGAAAGGCGAGTTCCTTACATGCTCTGAATTACTGTGCCACAGACAGATATATACCTTTTAAGATGCTGCAGTGCTTGATGTGGACAATCTCAGTAAAGCATCCAACAGAGCAAGACGTGCACAACACTTAAGCCGATAACAGACAGTAAGCATCTTTCAAATAGGAATGTTATTTTCAACTCACTTGCTCTTCCTGCTAGGGAACTCTGGGGAGCTGGGACTGGAAGATCCATCTGACTTCAGGTCAAAGAAAGTTCCTGGACTGTCCAGCACCTTCTGTATCCTCTCTGAAGTGTCTCTGTTGGGACAAAAGAGAAATCAGCTACACCCCAGGGCCAGAGTTAACCACTATCTATTCTAACACTTCCTTACAAAGCTGGATCTCTCTTACACACACAGAAGGGAAGCTTCAGGGATCTCTTTTATACACACAAAAGGGAAGCTTCGGGGACAAGTCACAAATGACATGTTGAGCTCACTGTTGCCAGACAGAACCTGCTCCAGCCTTCTTCTCTCTTGCTAAGTGTATTTTTCATCAGCCTTGGTACCCATCAGAATTCTTCATGAGCCAGTTCATGGCAGAACCTGGCAGACAATTAATCTGATGAAAGGAAGCTGATACTTTTTCTGTTAGATTAATGAATGAGTTCAATGAAGGGTCCACTAAGCATCTGAGCCATCAGAAGGAATGGGATAGGTCTGGGTAGTTGAAAGAGGTGCTGGGAGAGGGAGAGTATGATACCAGCTTTTCAGTAGCAATGACCTGTTAGAACAGACCAGCTGCTAGTGAAACTGCACCATCAAGAATCACCCAAAAAGTCTTTCACAAAACACAATATAAGGCTCACTGTTCCTTTCAGCTAAGATTTCAAGTAAGCCAAAGGAAAGCTAAAAAACCCAACAGCTGACCAATGTCCTCCTGGCAGAGAGCAGGAAAAAACCCCAACAAACAGCCATTTTCCTTGTTGTAGACAAATTTTAAGGAGATAGTGAAATATGTTGTAACAAAGTACTGGATTGAGGGGCACAACCACATAAGGTAGAAAGCTATTTAAAGTAGTGAGGAGCTGTGGTTACAGCTGTAGCTGTGTTGGCTTAGACTGTTACAGGGAAGTTGTCTCAGAAGGTTATTTTTTTCTTGGAAGAAAGTTCTGTACTATTTTTATTCAGGTTAGGTCAAAGGCACCTCATTAAGGAAAAATTCAAGAGATTAGCTGTAAAGAAAGGAAAAATGCACTAGTTCTTCCTGTTGTGAAATCACCAGTTTTCACATTAAAGATGGCTCTCTCTTCCCCTTTTACAGTCTTTAAGCTGTTCCCTGGAATTCTTGCAGCTGGGAAAACTGTATATTAGATGCAGAGCATTCCTGACTTGTAAGAGTCTGCATAATCTTAGCTCTAGCTGAAACACCTTTTTAAGACCAATTTACTGATTAGAATTGTTTCTCAGACCGTATCATTTAAACACCAGCTGTTTTGTCTCAAAGCTTTTTTTTCTTTAAATCCTATCTTGAAGACATCAGAATTTTTGTCCATTTGAACTTTCTAACATCAAAACAAGCAAACAATCCAGCACCCTGTTCTCCCTTCCCAAGCAAAAGCCCTTCATCTGACTCTTAGCTAAAGTGGCGAATACAGAACAGGAGAAGCGCGAGTCCTGGATCATACCGCGCAACGTGCAAGAGCAATCTTACTAAATTCCTCCACCCATCTCCTCAATTATCTTTCCAAATGTCTTTTATTATTTTGTCTTTGTTTCTGTCATTTGTCCATTTCTCCATTAGCTGATAATCAGGCTTTTCTTCCCTTTCCAACCATTTCCTTTTCAGTTCTCATTCCCGTCAATTCCCTTTCTGTCCTTATATGTGCCCTTCTATCTGTTTTCTCTTCTCCTTCTCTTTATTTATTTTTTTTTTCCTCTCTTTGTCTCATCTTCCCAAGGCTCATACCTCTTTTCCTCCTGTATGTTCTCAATGCCAATGGCACTACTCCGTCGCCCATGGAAGCGGCTGGCTCGAGTACGTGATGGGCTCCTACCAGGCAAGGCAAAAGACTAGAAAAAAGGAAAGTGTGACAGAAAGGAGGGAGGGGAACAAGACAGGAAAAACTTTGGAGAACTGGAAGCACGGGAGAGGGAGATTGTGATGTGGATGCAGATCCTCTCCTTTACTTGGAGCATGGTCCAGGTCCACTGGTGCAAGAAGGAGTACTTTCTGTCATTGAGAAAGAGAAGCTAAGGCTTACAAAGGTGGTATGAGAAAGCGACAGAGAGATATAGAAAGACAGGCAGAACAAGATACACAGCTAGTATACAAAGAGGCTCCTTCATATCCCCATATGAAGAGAGAAGGAGAGGCAGAATCAGAAAGGAAAAATGGAAGTTAAAGGAGAGAAGGAGGCAGCAAACCGAAGTCATTACTCTACTTTGACTTTGTTGTGCTGACATAAAGAATGCAGACAACCGAGTAAACTATCGCCACAAAATTTCCACACCAAAACGCACCTTCTTGGCTTACTCAGAGATGTTTCTTTGTAGTTTGCCTGTATTGACATCACTAGTGCAGAGACCACGATCAGCTGGATGCACTTTGGCCGAGGTAACCGTATTTCCAGTAACAGAAACATGGATCCTTTTCTCTAAACCTTGGTCAGGGTTTTATTATGCTCACACTGATCATGTATGTTTAGTATCCCTATCAAGTAAGAAAGGCTTTGATAGTGACTAGAAATATTAACACTTTTTCTCACCCCTAACTTTATTAATTCTGCTGTTTGTTCCCAACGTGCAAATTCTAGTCACAGCAAAAAAGCACCTTGAATAAACATTGGGCACCAGTTTCTATCTCAGAAAACAATCCGATGGTGAAACTGAAGAAAACGGAACAGATCTGGTGTCCTTATATTCTCAGCTCTTGCCACATGACAACACAGTACCATTCTAGTCCAACCACACTGCATGGGCTTTTTTAAGGTATGGCAACATACAGGATCTCATCCAGGATAGCAGAGACAGCTGTCTGATGTACAGTCATGTTTGACTTTCTCCTCCCAGTCTGCATCAACCTCAGATCTAGCCTACAGATGAAGTGGGTACAGACAAAACAGACCGCAACACATGCTGTCACCACTTGCCAAGTGGGATGATACAACAAAAAGGGATTGACGGAAGGAAAAGAGGACAAATTTATAGGGAAAGAGAAACAAAATGCATGGGTGGGTCACAAAGGTCTGCCGGGTTTCTTCTCACTGCCCACCCGAATACCTTACCGCAGCAATGGCCTTAGGGCCCTCGGCGACACTCTGGCTGAGGGCAAGGCCAGCTGTAGTTGGGCGGCTGGGCAGGGTGGCTGGCTGCTGCTTTCTCATGGATATCCCCATGGTATCCAGGCTCTGGCTGCGGCCTCTGATCACCCGCTGAACAGAAGGGAGGCAGGGAAACAGACAAACACAGAGACACATATAGACATGCACACGGTAGGGTAGTATGAAAAGCACCACAGATTGGGTGGGAAGTTGTGACAGAACAACACCAGAACCACAGAAATCCTAACTCCTAGAAGGCAGCATCTTCGATATTACCCATGTGTGGTCCTAGCTGACTCACGGAGCTCATTGCCAGGAAAGAACTCATCCTCAGGTATATTCTCTACTTTCACTTCCCTTGTCCTGTTGTGATAGAGCATTCCAGTATCCCAGCGTATCGCATATGACAGCATCATCTGGAGCAGTCCTACCCAGTACCGGCTACAAAACACAAAATCTAACTCCCTTCAAGACTGCAAGGCTCAGACTTTCCTGAACTTGACTGCTGGTTCCAAGGGGAAAGCAGCCGTACCAAAATCACCAGCATTTGAAAAAGCCATTTTCTGAGTTTACTCAGCCTTTTCCAGTGGTCATCTGTGTACACGACATGCAAATCACAGCATCTGCTAGAAGTCAGATAAGGACAGTTTGGGATAATTAGTGTGAGACATGGATGGGTATGAAATTCCTGGTTAGCAGCAAAGGCAGGGTAGACTGATTGTAGATGAAAATACACCTCACCAAAGCATCCCAGCTCTGACCAAAGCTACACATATAGCTACCAAACCTATGTGTGAATGGATTAGTTTCACAGTCCTTAACGACTCCAAACAGCCCACCATACAAAGCATGTGGAGGTCATCTGAAGAAATAATATAACTTTTTAATAATAATATAAAATTTTATATAAAATATAAACCTATCTCTCTAAATATACATCTCTAAGATAACTTATTATGCAAAAGAAGTGGTGAGGCACTTCTCACGGAATGGGAAAAGGGAAATAGAGAGGAAAAGGATATAAGATTCTCTCTCTGTAGTCAGTTCAAAACTCAGTTTGCCTGTTTGTACAAAAACGTTGCTTTCTCATGTCATCTTGATCACTTTTAAAAGTAAGTTCTGTCACCTGATCCTGATTTATTAAAAGAAACCAAAGTGTCATCTACGCTGAACAAAGGTAAATTAACTCTGGCTTTTAGAGGGTAAGTAAAGCATCATTGTTCCTCTAGACAGTACTCACAGACACGTTAGAAACTCTCTTGCAGTGGCTCTTGCAACAATTTCAGTTATAATGAAAATGAATTGGAAGAGCTCTGCTGTAAGAACCGAAAGCTGCTTAGTCCTAGTTGTTAAAATTCCTCTGCAAACAGTCAGTCCTTTTTCTGTAAAAGCCCCACCTGACACTACACAGTAGCATGAAGCATAATGACTTTGGCTTCTCAGGGACAATGTGGAATTCCACCCTGGGCCATGCTGTAGCTTTATAGGAAGCAGCACAGGAAGGGGAAAAATGTCTCTTTTTTTTTTTGACAGATATGGTAAAGCACAGTTAAAAATGCTCTAAAGCAAGGCTGATGGGTGGAAAGACTTTTTTTCTGTCTCACCCTAAGCACAGCTGATCAGCAAGGTCACTACTCCTTGGAGACACACAAAGCAATCCTGAGAAAAGTGTGAGCAACTGGGTAAGGAATTAATCCACTATAGCTCACCTTGAAATTCTCGAGGAAGCCCCCACTACCATTCTCTATCTTGTCATCTTCCCCTATGGGCAACCCCATCATACTGCGGCTGCGAAGCTGCAGCTCCTCAAAAAGGCTCTCCAAGAGGGCACTCCGGGTTCTTTCCTGCATCAACATTGGGAATTAAAACACAGCTGTTACTGGGAATGGTGGGACTTCTTTTTTTCCCCCCCCTCTGCTTTTTGCAATGTTTCACATACTCCTCAAAAACAAAAACCCAAGCAAACAAACAAATTACTTTAAACAGTATGAAGTTGTTTTAGTTATATAATTATGGAATACACTACAGTAATACCCAGCCCTTTCTAAAGCAAATCATGAAGGACATCAGTACTTCTTCCCAGCTGATGAAACAAAGGCATGTTTTTTCTAGATTCAGGCAAGCAGCAGAATCCAGAAGAGAATTTTGGTACCTTGAACCAAAAATCAGTGCTATCAGTGTGTATCCTGTAGCACAATACTAAGTTTCAGCTAATACAGAATTTCCTCCAACAAAATGTAGGCATCATATTCCCATTCTTACTTGTGGATTAGATGTTTAATGTTACAATGTGCCTGTTCATATTCTATCATGCCTGTTGTGAAATACAAAGGAAGCATCACGTAGCCGAGCATAATCCCATTACTTCTTTCTTTTTTAAGGGACACAAAATTAGAAGGAAGTAAAAAATTGTACTGTGTTTTCTTAATCTGGCAGGAACATAGTTTTATAATTTTTAACAGAAGGAACCAGGTAATAGACCCACCTCTAATTTAGCAAACTTCTCAGCTCGATAGCAGCTGTACTCAGCATTGATGAGCTTGACCAAGAGGAATTCACGGAACTCTGCACTCTACAAGACAAGATGAAGACTAGACTGGAGGTGAAAACAGTAATAAAAATATCACATGAGAAAAGCTCTGCCTTACTACATTTTCGACCTCCGAGGTCATCTAGACAGACTGACAATACTGAGTCAGAACACAAGAGTCTGTACCATATCCCCCTGCCATCTAAAACTAGTCCAGAGAAACAAACCTTTTTAAATATGGCTGGATTTGGCAGAGGGGGTCCAAAGAAGGGGACATCATCTCGGGCTGTGACTGAAACCTGCAACAACAGAAGGGGGGAAAAAAAATAAGTATCATAACACAAATGAGACTACCAAAGATTTCAAACTACTATGGTACATCTGAACCCTCCTGAATAATTTACATAACCAAAAGAGATCTAAGACGCTGTCCCGTGCATCCATTCGTTGCTGAATTCAGTGATTGGATGTGCTGATTTATGTCCCAGAAATTCAGTCAGCTCCATGTGCACTCAGTAAGAGAAATAAAAAACAAATGAACTGATTGCCTTCAAAAAAAAAAAATGTTCGTAATAACCGGTTTATTTAGAAACAAAAAGTAAGGTGTTTCTGTGCAGCCTGCAAGATTTACCTCACTAGATGAACCTTGGTCATTGTGGTTGCACTGATCTGGTGGGTTTTTCTGACAGAGAATCCTCAGTGGAGATACCCAGCACACTGAGGGGAGTATCTCAGCGACACCACCCCTCTGAGTCACGTGGTAAACATACAGTGGCACTTTCCCCAGAAAAGAGAAGGAAATACACAGGTTTTGGCTTTTCTTTTTTAACATGCTCCTACCTGATACACCATTGCCAAAAAGCCCTATAATACAGTCCAGTTTTGACATACTGTCACTTGGCTTTTCACAACACTCACCTATAATTAGATGCAGCTATCTTACCAGATACATACAGCACTGCAGAATATCTCACAGTTATTTTTTTTGCTGCGTTTGAGAGGGAATAATAGTATTATTTGCCATTTCATACAACAGGGAACAATGTCATAACAATTTAACAGCAACTGCCTCAAAATAACACTCCAGGGTAAATGTCACAGAGCTAATGAAAGGCAACGAGCAACCCTATTGCACTGACAGAAACAGTGGCATTGCAGACAGGCAGAGATGAAAACAGTAGTAGGAAGAGACAAGACAAATAGCAGGCTTCCCCAACTCTTTCTCTTGTCATTAAAAAAAGCCAGTCAATTTCTGCACCCTACAAAACAGAGAGCACAAGGAGATCTGGAACCCCATGCCCTTGATCAAAGGGATTGTGTCACTACAGACCTGGCTGCCCATAGTATAGGGAACAATAGAAGGTGGTTGTTCCACCCCCAGCACCCTCTTTGGTGGAAGAAGAGATGGGGATCCTGTCCTAGTTTTTATATTCTTGGTGTTCTTGTAGACCTCCAAGGCACAAGGACATCACTAAATCAGACATCCATACAGAGTCATGTGACAGAGAAAGAGCTGTTTCCAAAGGCTGCAGATAGGGAATTAATGTTCACAGAGTCACAGAATCACCGAGCCTGCAATAGACCTCTGAGATAATCAAGTCCAGCCTATGACCCCATAGGACACCATGACATCATCTAGACCATGTCACTAAGCACCACATGCAATCTTGCCTTAAACAGCTCCAGGGATGGCAACTCCACCACCTCCCTGGGCAGTCCATTCCAGTGTTCTATCGCCCTTTCCATGAGGAAGTGCTTCCAAAGTTCCAACCTCAACTTCCCTTGGTGCAGCTTCAGGCCCTGCCCTCTCATCCTGTCACTGGCTGCCTGGGAGCCCGACCCCCACCTGACTACAGCTTCCCTTCAGGGAGCTGTAGAGAGTGACGAGGTCCCCCCTGAGTCTCCTCCTCTCCAGGCTGAACAACCCCAGCTCCCTCAGCCTCTCCTCATGAGACTTTCCCTCCAGTCCCTTCCCCAGCCTCATCGCT
>JANIJG010022215.1:330537-393563 GCA_024611175.1 Megaceryle torquata | reverse complement strand
GAACAGGCTGCCCAGAGAGGTTGTGGAGTCTCCTTCTCTAGAGACTTTCAAGACCTGTCTGGATCTGTTCCTGTGTGACCTGGCCTGGGTGTTCTGCACTGGCAGGGGACTTGGACTCAATGATCTCCAGAGGTCCCTTCCAACCCCCACCATTCTATCATTATGTTTCTAACACAAAAATTCTCTGAAGGACTTAATGAAACTATTAATACTATTTAGATAGACTATAAAAAAGCTTCAGGTAAAAATAATTAAAAAAATAATATTAATGTGTCTTAGAATCTGGGCAGTGAAATGCATGAACTATACTTTGATAAGGAGGTAGGGGAAAAAAAAGATTAAAAAGAATAGATGTGGCTGATTCTCATCTGGAAGATAAGACAACGGTTTCTCAATAAGCTTGGCAAAACAATACTTAAAGCTTGACAGCTAAAACTTGCAAACAACCCTGGGTTGTGGGTCCCAGGTTGCCACCTTCTGCCTGCAGTCCCTGTAAGAAGAGTTTGCTGAACTGTGGCTGGGACTCCACAGTTAATCTCTGGAAAGACACTATGTTGTGTTGCCCTTTCCTCCTTTGCTTCTCAGCTCTAAAGGAATTTGGATGATTCTTCCATCGTCCGTTCCCCGCTACCCTCCATGGAGGTCTGTGGAGCAGAGTAGCAACGTGATGGCAAGACTCCATAGTTTCAGCCCGACAGCTGACAACTTAGGAGACAGGAAAGAAACCTACAAGATGGCAAAATGACTTAGGTGGGTCAGGAGAGTGGAGAACTGTGAAGGACCAGGAGAGCCCGTGAAATTTGGGTCATTGGGCACTGCTACAGCAGAAGAAATTAAATACAGACATGTGTGGTATAGTGTAAGTTCTGCAAACTTAAAACATTCTTAACATGATGATGGGTTTGGAAATGATGTAACCTCTCAGAATAAAAAGCCAAGTGCCACTGTGGTCAGCTTAAAGACAACTTCTCAGTGCACAGTGTCACTCACAACAGCAAGTAAGATGTCAAAATAAGATGTGTTAAAAAAAAAAAAGAAAAAAGGCTAGAGATACCATGTCATGTTTTTATACAAGTTAAGAGCATGTCCTCTTCTCCTGGTCACTGACTCAGCCTTGGTGAATTGTGTTTAACACAAGGGCACAAGATAAATTAAATCTCCCTTGTTTGAGGCACATGCTACGTAACCTGTCTCTTTCCACTGAAGATCTCCATCACTAACTGCATCCCTGGTCACCAGCAGAGACATTAAAGGCTGGAACAATTTACTGCAGAATTAAGGAGTGCAACAGTAAAATAGAGGTGGGCAATGTGGTGAATGCTGAGTAGGATGTTATGCTAGAAAAGAGACTTCCAGTATTTCAGACAATCTTCAGCAATTACCATCCTTGACGCAGGGTTGGTGAGAGTTACAAATCACAGCTGGACTCAAGCTGCCACTTTTCTGCATGAAAAACCCTGCTTCCATGGGTGAAAAAGCCCTGCATAGGGCGTAGGTGCTACTCCTGACTATAAGCTCAAAGCACAGCACCACTGAGACCAGCTCTGCTATTCACTGTGTGTTATTCCTGCCTGTACCCACATTCCATCAGCCAAAGACTGTCTTCCTCATGCTACTGTCCATGATGACCACCACGTCCAGTCATGCCAATGAAATCATACAGAGCTGCATAGTACCATGATTAAGACCTGTGAGTCAGGAGCTTCCTCACTTTGGGTCCCAGCATGAACTACACAAGCAGCATCATTTCTCTGCCTTTCAACGTCCTCACCCTCCACTAAAATTAATAACACCTCCACCACCAAGCAGGCTGTAAGAATCAACTGGTGTTTGCAAAGGCCTTTGAGAAAGGCACAGTCTGCATATGAAAATTATTGATATGATTCATTACAAAATCACAGAGTAACAGAAGCTGGAAGGGACCTCAGGAGATCGTCTAGTCCAACCACCTGACAAAGCAGGTTCACCTAGAGCAGGTTGCACAGGATCACATCCAGGCAGCCTCCAGCACCAGGGGCACTGGGGTTGCAAAAGGCATGCCAAGGGGAGCATGGCACTGCAGCAACATTGCTGCCTCCTCACATTCCATTCACATCTCCACCACCCATCATGATGGGATGTCAGCCATGGGTTGCCATTAGGGTTAGAGTTCAGAGAGCCACAAGGCCTCCAGCTCCAGGGACACTGGGGCTGCAAGAGGCATGCCGAGGGGGGCAGCTTTATCATTCTGCATTGTTACTTTTCCTTTGTCAACATGCTTGAAATATTTGTATTTATATTTTACATCAAAATATTAAACATTAAATCAAAAGGACCTGTTAAATTATAGTGAGAATTAATGCACCACAATGAAGAGGGTAACTCTTCACAGTAAGTTTGTTATAGTCACTATTTACCCAGACACATGTACCAGTTAAGCTATTTTGATGAAAGCAACTGGGTATAACATTCCACTGTGATGAGGAATTTCGAGACAGCATTCATACTCTATTTGTACAACTCTCAAGCTATTACTAAATATTATGTCCATGTGAATATTGAAATCACTGCTGCTAATAATTTCTGCTAACGTTACATAATGTTACACTGGGCTTTTGGAGGTGGCTTCTTCAGCTTGAATGGGAGAATTGTGGAGGCAGTGAAAATGGGAACAAATGCCAGAAGAGGAATTAAAAAGAGGGCAACAGCTCTGTACAGGCTTCTTGGAAATAAAAATCCATTTAACAAATAACTCTGTGCTAACACTTATCTGATTCTGATTCCCAGGCTCTTTCTTCTCAGCTGAATTTGTGCGAAAGTCTGATCTCCATTAGCAAAGTATTAGCCTTTGTCTGTAAGATGAAAATGAGCAAACCTGAGTGCACTGTGTCTCTCCAGACACACCACTTGCACCTCATGTGCTGGCCTGAGCAACGAGCAAGACCCCTTTCTGTGACCAGGCTCCTTTTCATGGAGTGAGGATGCTCCATCTGAAGCACCTATGACCCCTCAATCACCAGCTCCAACTTCCTCTGAGCAAGCATCCAGCCTTTTAATTTGCCGTGATAGTGAAGCAGCGCAATCTGGGACCACTCAAAAAATTCCCTTTCTGCAAAGAGAGAGCATATGTCTATACATTATATATTTATTCACACACTGAGGCATGTTCCCACTCCCGAGACACACACGGTATGTTCCGATGTTCTCACTCCAGCATGTTTTGCTAATCTGCTCTCCACCCCCTCTATTCCCTCATTTCACTTTATCAGTATCTTGTTTAAGGGAAATGCTTCTTACTGTAAACTGGAAACATTAACATTAGGTCAGCAGACCATTTATAACAAAGCAGCCTTGGGAGCAGGAGCAATGGGACACACCTATATTCCTGGCTCAGCTTCTTTTCCTTACAGTTGGAATATTTATTTTCTTGCTGTGATCTTTCTACTCACTCTTTGCGTTGACAAAACGCTGCCAATATCTGCGGTGTGGGAACTCAAGGACAATCAATATTTCCCTTGAATCAAATACAATGATTTTTTTGTTTTGTTTTCAAAGCTTAACATTTTTCAAGTAAACCTCTCAAGATATGGGGAAAGTTGAGGTGGGGGTTCTTTGTGAAAGGCAGGAGGGAGCAGCACAGAAGTAGAAACCAGAGCAAACCAGTAGTGAAGCCAACAGAAATATGCTGTATCGTTTCTTCTTTTTATACATCTTTTACGAGAAGTGAGATCTTTGATTACATTTTTTATTAGGAGAGACAGGCATTGCCCTGCCCAATGCACAGTTAGAGGGAAAGGAGCCTTTCATGTTCACAGACATCAGACATCAAAACAGCCATTCCCAACTCTTAAAAGGATCAGACAAAACTGCAGCTCAAACTGTGCCAGGGACTTTGGTGCAGGCAGGTTCCCAGTGGAAGGCAGTCTCAGAGCTGTAAGAAATCATGTGGATGCTGACACTCCTGTTGAATGTGGGCAGAAATACGGGGAATTTTTTCCCAGGAAAATCCAGGACCATTGTTAACAGTGTTTCAGGATGAGAAGACTGAGTCCTGACAGCCAGGCTGCAAGGGGAGCTGCCAAAAAAGAGCTCCTAGTCATAAGAAAAGAGTAGCTGCTCCATCAGAGGGTCCAGCTAGGACAGCGCAGTGGGGAAAGCAGCCAGCAGCACACAAACGATAGCCAGATTTGTACTTATACTCCTGAGAGGTCTGAGCTTCCCCTTTCTCTCCTTCCTGAAGAATCACGGACTTATTGGACCTCTCAAACATGCTGATGCCCAGTTGCAGGACAAGTACACTGACAACCAGCTCCACTCTGCAATGCAACTGGTCTCTATCTTTAGAGCTGCAACGAGTACCACGTCCCCTCCCTGCTTTAGAGGTCACCTTGATTCGCTGATAACCTGTAACGGCTGAATCGCGTGAACAAGAGATTAGAGTTCTGATCTTGCACGACTCCAGTTGAATACTAACAATGGCAGCACGGTGTCCTGGTTTATCCCTCACCATCACTGCAATGACCCTTCGTTTGGATGTGGGATCTGCAAAATCTCAATGGCTAGTACGAGACAAGGTAGCAAATCAACTCATCAATTCATTCAGAGTTTAGTTCAGCCTGGATTCAAACACCTTCTCCTGCCACAGCTTGCCAGCATGCATTACAGAAGCAAAATCCCAAACCCTTGGCAATTTCTCAAAGCAGGGGCTGCCTAAGTTGGTGGCAAATATAGAATCCTAAGACTCATAGAATCATTAAGGTTGGGAAGAACCTTCAAGATCATCAAGTCCAACTGTCTACTAAATACTATCAGGACAACTAATCCGTGTCCTGAAGTGCCACATCTACGTGGTATTTAAACACCTCCAAGGATGGGGGTTCTACCACCTCCCTGGGTAGCCGGTTCCAATGCCACTCTCTCAGTAAAAAAAATTTTCCTAATGTTCAACCTAAACCTCCCCTGGTGAAACTTAAGCCCATTTCTTCTTGTCCTATCTTTAGTTACCTGGGAGAAGAGACCTCCCACCTCACTACAACCTCCCTTCAGGTAGTTGTAGAGAGCAATAAGATCTCCTCTCAGCCTCCTCTTCTCCAGACTAAAATATCCCAGGTCCCTCAGGTGCTCCTCACAAGACACATTCTCCAGAATTGGGCTAAATTATGCAGACAGATGTCCTGAGAGCACTGGCTGCACCTGAAGCTAACCCGGATGCTAACTCAGACACCTGAACCTTCTCCACAAGTCCCAGTGCTGAATACTGACACTCAACCACAAAATAGACTTGTTGGTGCAGAAGCAGTCATATCTCATTACACAGAGTCTGGCCTGTTTTGAATCTTTCTTTACAGAGGAGTATCCTTCAAAGTGCTGCAGCACCACCTCACTTCTGCCTTCAGCCTCCATCCTCCCTCTAAGTCAGGTACCACATAGAGATTGTGTTGGAACTCTGCACCCACTGATGCCAGGACACCATCCAGCCCAGCCTGAATCTGCCTGTGGTCTCCATCCTTGGCTGGCCTGAAGACCTAGCTCAGTGATCCAAACAGCATAAAGCTGACTCCATGCTCAGACCAATAACCACCAGGCTGTGATGTACAATTGTTCCTTCCTCCAAGGTTGCCAGGGCTGCTGCAGATTTTTATCCTCTTTCCCCCTCCTAATACAGCAATAATGTCAGACCACAGGAGTCTGGGAGATGCTCACAACTCACTCTCAACAGTGTGTTGACACCCAGTCCTACACCCACATTAAAGATGAGCACAGCCATCACTCACACAGCCGAGCGCCTGGGGAAGATGAGGGCTTGGATGAAAAACAGCTGGCTCCAGCTCAGTCCGGACATTGCAGAGGTGCCGCCTGCAGTGAGAGGATCTGCCAGAAAATTCAACCCCATCTTCCAGTGAAGTGCCATATCTATCTGGGAGATGAATAGCCCTTATTTCCTTCTGCACACACCGCTGCTACTGATAGGTAGCAGAACTGACTGTGAACACCTCTTCCCCAGTTTGGACCATCCAGGAGGTTGCAGACTTTTCACTCCGATGTAAGCTTAGCTAGTGGGATCTCGGCCTTTCTGACAGAGGGTATAATTCACATGCACACTTCTCAGTTGGATCAGCTCACAGCAGCTTGCCCACTTAGCACAGAGGCAGGTGAGAACACGCTGTACTCCACTGCTGCACCGTATTGGCTTCCCATTAAATAGCAGATACGTTGCCATTGATTTCAGTTAGATTTCTGTTAGATTTCTCTCCAGAAATACTTAGCCCAAAGCCTGAAGTGCTTCTGAACACACACCCTCCTTGTTTTCTATTGTCTATTGATGTGTTCAGTGTCTCTCAGTGTAGAAGATGGACTGGTGGAACGCAGCAATCTGATTCTCCCCACCAGTGTCACTGATGGGATGAGATCAGTGATGGGTGCATGGCTGTGCTGTTGCTCTTGCAGATTTTTCCTCCCTGAGACACGTAGACCTGTGATTGTGTTTGAGGCTTTGATTTCATGAGCTGCACTGATTCGGTAACACCACCAATTGCTATTTTTTAATCTCTAACAGACGATGGTGAGCTGCTGAATCTGTAAGCATGGCCCCATACAGTGATTAGCTGCATGGTTAAAGAAAAGTAAGATTGCCCCAACATTTTGGTATGAATAACAATGATGTAGGTATTTTTTCTAGGAATGTTTTCCTGTAAATCAGCCTTTAGAAAAATGCCAGTAACTTCTCAGGGATATTTGGTCCTTCAGATAGATGATGAAGAAGAAACTGCAAATGAGTTATTTCTGCAACCTGTAGAAACATTCCTGTACGTGGTCTCAGTGTTAAGAGGATGAACTCAAGGTACAGAAACGAATACAGTAGGAAACACATGCCATGGGGGATTTGTGCAAACATCTCTTCCCATGTATGTGTCCCTCCTGAAGACTCTTACCTTCCGTCCTGCTTGCTTACATGCCATCAGGACAGACTAAACCCAAGACCTCAAGCTTTGTACATGGCACGCCTGTTGAAGCAGGCCGGCCTGTGTTCTCATGCTGCAGAGAGGGGCAGACTAAAAAAAAAAACAAGGAGAAAATGCACTGTCTAGAGAAAACCTGCGTCAGTGAACGAAGAGAAGAGGCAGGAACAGGATGCGACACTGGGGAGTTGACAGGCACTGGCTGGGCATGTTCAGCTCAAGCAAGCATTATCCCAACCAATTTATATGTAACCACCTTAGTCAAAATACCACTTAATTTAAAACATCCAGGAAACAAAATAATGTCTTCAAGGTCAGGTTGGGCCAGCTTGTTAAGGGCAGGACAATTTTCTTTCCCGCTGACTTGCCACCCATACTAATGGTCCCTCCACAAGCGCGCTGTCAAGGTGAAAAGAGCAGCACACAACTCCAGACTCCAAACAGCCTGTGACGTGCGGCGAAACCATCTGCAGCTTCATTCTCATGGCTGGTACAGTCATAACAGCACAGCTCCCAGTCCCAAACGGCCACCTGCCTGCACATGCTGCTGTCAGGTTGGAAATGAGAACAGAAACCTTTGAGAAACACTTCAAAAGATGAGTCTCTGATTCCCCTGCTCTTTAGCCATGTATCCAGAACAGGGCAGGGTGCCAGGGGAAGGGAGATCTCTTGACAGTGCAATGGCATTCTAAATACAGTTGTTCACAAGCCACATTGGACGTATATGGCCTGGAAGTCCCCCTTTGGCCTGGGTTCCTGTGATGCTGCTGGCACACACCGTAACACTAGTGAGGCTGAGGACAGTAAAACTCAACCTGCTGGTGCCGAGGGACACCCAGGATCTTGAGCAGGGTGAGCTGTCACGGGGCAGCACGTGGCCGCTTTCTACCGCTCTCTTTTTCCCTATTCATAAATGACTCACTGTTTCCATAAAGGTCAAGGTATCAGAGTAGGAAGGTGTAGCATGAAGCACTATGCAGAGTCAATCAAGAGACAGCTTCTGCCCCAGCTGCAGGACTGCACCCGGTGAGCAGGCAAAACCCAGAGGCAATGCCCAACTTCATTAAAATAAAGACATATCCCTTCAAGTGCTGTGCTGCCTCGTACACATGCTGTTCCTCAGTTTTTCAGTTTGTAAAATAGAGGAATACTTGCTGTAACTCGCCACAGTCCTGGAAGGCTTAATTCATGTTTGTGAAGTGCTTTCAGATCATAAATTGGAAGGCATAAGAAAGCACAGGTTGTTATTATAATTGCATTATTAAGTGCTGTTAAAAAAAAACACATTCAGCTTACATTTCATAGAATTCAGCTCCTTCTTCAGACTAGCTTTATGTCCCCTGACACATGTATTTGACAATAACCCAAATAGCCTTGATCTTTTATTCCCAGCAGGGTTTTCTTTATACCTTAATGAGGTCTCTTCTTAATCTTTTTTCTGAAGAATAAACACCTCATCTCAGTATAACCAAATTCTCTGAGCTGCTACGTGTGAGCCTGGTTTCCCTCTGCTGGACTGGGTTTGCCTCTCTAACACCAGTCCAGGAAGGGGTCCAGACTGGTCAGGAGGAATACGGATGGGATGTCACATATCCCTCACAAGATGCCACAGTACACTTGCAGATTTGCACACAATAGCGCTATTTCTGCCAGTTAGGACATTCCTGAAGTATTTTACTGCTCCTGAGCACTGTGCCAGGTTATTTAGTCCCAAATACAGCAGTATTTTTATCCCTCTCGTCCATAATCCCTGATCTTCAACCTTATCTCTGTTTCGTAGCAGAGGATGCTGGCAGGATACATTCCTGACTATATTTCTATCTTCAGACTCCAGTATTTCACTTCCCTCACCCTTACCCTTACCAAATCACCCGGAGATCTACAGCCTTGTTGATAACGACTTTCTTCTCCCCTCAATCCTTTTCTCAGGTTTCCTTTATTTTCCTCCTATCATCTGCAAATTGCATCGTTTTTATCTTTCACTGTGCTGGAAATCTTATCATGAAAGAGAGATTTTTCTTTTTTCTTTTTTTAATTAGTACTTGGTAATATTACCAAGCTGTGAGTTTATGGCTTTGTAGATCTTATATTTTTGACACTAATTACTCACAAAGGCTTTTAAAGCAGCATTTCAACATAGCAACTGCCATGACTGTAATTAAGTAAGAAGCAGCACTTTTTTTTTTTTACATTTCAGAAAAGTCTCTAGCATTCCTGCCCCGTATCACAGCTCAGCCCCTGGTATCACTCCGATGAACAAGACCAGACGTCGAAAACATATTACTCCCGAAGCACACACAACTCTCCCCACCCTCACCCAAGCAGTCGGCTGATGTATTAATAGCGCTGTCAGCACAGAGGATCCACAGGGATTCACCACTTGCCTATTGCCAATCTGAAGGGCTCGGCTAATTTTAGACTTGCGGTTTCTGCTTCTTGTGCGAGAATGTTTTTCCCCGGCTCAAACCTCAACGACTCAGGTTGTACCAACCGCATGACTGCGCTTGATTTATTTCTTCCCGATAGTCTCCTCGCTGGGACCCAGAAGGAACGTGGAGGGACATACTGGTTTCTGCACCGATGCTGGATATGTTGCCTGGAAGGCGCCAGGGTAGCGAGAGCTCTCTCTCATGATATGTTTGTAAACTAGCTGTTACGGGGATGATCAATTAAAGGCATCTCAGTGGGGAGAGTTTGATTCCACTGGCCTAATTCATTTTCAGATTACTCCAGGATGGTGCCTTTCACTATTACATTATTTGTTCTGAAACTCCAAATTAAGATTTTATTGCGCCATTAATTTTTATGCAGAAATTACCATTAAAATCAATGTTTTCTGCTTCAAACTTGACAGTTTGAGATGACTGATAGTCTAGCCTGTTTCTGATTGCCGTACTGCCTTAGAGGTGGGTGGGTCTGTCCCAGTGTGCCAACTCTGAGCAGTGTTTTCACTGCACCTTACCAACACTTGGGCTCATCCATCCTGGACAGCTGAGACACTTAAGGCAGTGCAACACACATCTCTGGCATCACAGGCTGCTGTTTCCAACATCTCCCTGAGGGATGCAGATCCTTCTGCCGATGAGCCAAGGACGGAGATGGAGCCAGGTCTCCCAGTGCAGGCTGGAGCGCTGCTCTCCCTTCTGGCCTGGCAGGGAGAGCTCAGTGGAACAAGCTGGGCATTGGCTTCCCCAGCCATGCAGCTCCTCCCACTGTGCTGGGACAGCCCCAAGCAAGGTGTGCACCTGGGGTTACAACCCTGTCTGGGCTGCTGAGATCAAGTGTCTCACTGCTCCTCACTGTCCTTTAGCTGCCTGTCCCCATTTGTTGCCTCTTAACCTCTAAAGGTGCTGCCACGGTGGTTTGCTGTGTGGTTTGTACAAGCCACCTTACAATCTACAACAGAGAATCCCATGCACGTCAGTTATACCAATTCCGCACGATACTGGCGGTAACAAGGACTAGAGTTTGAATCAGCAAATACTGGGTTCAGTTTTGGGCTCTTCACTACAAGAAGGACAATGAAGGGCTGGAAAGTGTCCAGAGAAGAAGAATGAAGCTGGGGAAGGGTCCAGAGCACAGGTCTGATGAGGAGCAGCTGAGGGTTGTTTAGGTTGGAGAAAAGGAGGCTCAGGGGAGACCTTCTCACTCTCTACAGCTCCCTGACAGGAGGTTGCAGCCAGGTGGGGTCAGTCTTTTCTCCCCACTAACAAGTGATAGCACAAGAGGAAATGGCCTCAAGTTCCACCAGGGGAGGTTTAGGTCAGACATTATTTCTTCCCCGTAAGGGTTGTCAAGGGCTGGCTCAGGCTGCCCAGGGCAGTGGTGGAGTCCCCATCCCTGAAGGGATTTAAAAGATGGACAGATTTTGTGCTGAGAGATGTGGTTTAGTGGTGCCCTGGCAGTGCTGGGTTAATGGTTGAACTCGATGATCTTAAAGGTCTTTTCCAACCAAAACAATTCTATGATTCTGGTCCACGCGATGCCATTTTACGCTACATTAGGAGCACTTCACATTGATGCTGGCAGAGTGAACAGCAGTACTGCAACCAGGAATCACTCACCTCGCCTTCTCAGGACAACACAGCAGGGCACACGTGTGACATCCTCAGCTGTCACAGGCACTTCTCCCATGTGTTGTTTGCTGGCCACAAGGCTCAGCCTTGGCGGGTGTGTATGGGCGCGAGGTTTGCTTCCTTTTTAATTGTTAAGCTGACTCATCTGGGCTTTTGTTTCAAGATAAATTTGTTTTCTAATTCTGGAGGTGCCTGCGGGGAGGTGGGCAGCAGGTAAAGGGAAGGGGAAAATATTTCTTGAAATAAATAAATTAATATTTGCCCATCCTGCAGCAAGTAGAGGGAACCAAGAGGAAAAGAAGTTTGATCGTCTAAATATGAGGCATATTAAGCGAAACTGAATGTGATATGTAGTGAGTATCTGTGACAAGAGCAAACTGATCCTGCTGTTGGAATATTCATGCAAATAGGAGCAATTTCACTATGATTAAAAAGGCAATTAACTGAAAAAAACGCCAGCAATTTCAGAAGCAGCCTGTGTGTCAGTGAGGCCTCCACGCAGTGCTGAACTGACATTTTGCTCACTTTCATATTCCATCAACGAGATACTCACTACTACAGCTTGAGAGTACTAATTACCCCAACTGGAGGCAGATGCTCTTAGAAAGACTCCAACAAAGTCTACACAAGGCACTTCATACACGGTGCACAGAGAGGGGGGTGCGCCAGCATTCTGCCTTTCCCACCCCCGCTCACTCCACTGCTCAGATGAAAGACATGGGCATAAAGAGCATCCACAAAAGGAACGGGTCCAAACTAAAAATTTTCAGCCTGTAACACAAAACATTCAGGGAATGAAGTGCAGCGTTGGAGCCGCTGCCTCCTCCGCTGTCTGCCAATGGGAGTATTTTCTCCCCAGTGATCAAACCCGGAATAGGTAAATAGTGATGAAAAATCTTAAATTATTTGTGATAATCTGCATGGGATGAATGCAATAATGAATAATCCCTCACAAACCAGTGGAATGCTAAAAGCAGCATTTGCTGTTGACACCTTCTGGAGATGGCCAAATAACATCCCCCCACTCCAAAGGAAAGCTGAGACCAATGCTATCACCCTGGTCAAAAGATGGAATGTTCTATTTTCAGAGCTCTTCTAACTCCAGGTCCCCAGAGATCTCCATGCGACCACCATGCACCCCAAGCATCAGGTGACCTAAGTGCAAAGCAGGCTGGCTGTCACCTTCCACAACCAAGCTATTCACTTCCAGGACCGCAGGCTGCACACACTAAGAGGCATCAGCAAATTCCTCCCTGGTGGCTGTTGCTCCATCAGCACCCTAACACCCGCACAGACAGAGCCGCTGCAATATGCATGAGGCGGCTTCGGACTTGATCCCTGTGCAAGCTGAGTGTCCTCTGCTTGTCTTTGATGATTAACTGAGCAAAAGGCTTACCCTCCTCTCAAGACTTTCTGCGGCTGAGGTATTTTGCAGCTAGTCACCAACTCAAATATATTTCCTGTCCAGCAGATACTGTCTACTCTTGAGAGCAATTTTTATTGGATTTGTAATCCCCTTTTCAGTTCTTTCTCTCCCCTTTTAATATTGCCTTTTAAGCCCTTTACCAGGAGCTCGCTTCCCGAAGGCGAGCAAGGAACAGTGGACAGAGCCTCTGGGTTTAAAAAGGAATATGCACAGAATGTTAATGCGAGAGAAACAAGCAACACTCTGACCCCTTTCAATTAAGGTGCCATCACTATCACCTTTAGCTGTCCTGGAAACTTGGATGTGCCCTGAAACAAACAAAAAAGACCTGAAAAAACAGTGCTTTGAGTTGAAGCTGAGCATTTAACCATTTATTTCCCCAACAGGATGTGTGATGTGACTGCCTTTACTTATACAACCTCTCTAGACCAGATTCAGTGGCAAGTGCTGAACAAGTGTAAGCAAGAAGTGAAACTGGAAGCTGTTAAGCAAAGGAATAAAAGTAGTTACGGACAGGTGGGTCCCACCACAGAAAACTGCAGCCTCTAGTACCTGGTGAAGCACTGGAACTTATGGCTGAAACATGGCACTGAATGAGAATGGGATTCACCTGGCTGGATAGAGGTGAAGGGCAAATCCCCAATGATTCAGCAAAATCTGTTGTGTGTCCATATCTCTCCATCTCAGATCATATGTCCAGCTTGCAGAGAAAACTGGTAGGCAAAGAAAATGTTCCTTTTGACCCCCTGCACTGTAGGCTGAGAGGTCACATAAATACAGGAGGACAAAAGCAAACCCCTCATTTTTCTCCAAAGGAGATGAGGCCCTTCCACTCAGCATGGGACAAGGAGAACTGCAAAGGCCTTCTACAGGTTCTCCAGCCACATGGAACTTCACTAAGACCACGAGAGGCAGGAAGGAGGGCAGCATGCAGCACAGAGCTGAGGCAAAAGCCTAAGAAGCACATTTGGTTTAGTGCTCTTGGGAAGCATCCCTGTGGTCCCCTACTGTGCCCTTTGCCTTCAACTGAATATTAAAAGACTCAGGGTCCTCTAAATGCAAAAAAAGCGTCACTTTTAGACCACTCTAGGAGGTAGAAGTACATGAATTATGTCTCTCTGTAGTTCTAGACAAAGCTTGGATGAAATAGACTTCTCTAATCAAGGGTTTTGTGGACCTCTGGGGCTCATGGTGAGACGCGTCTCCAGCCCTGCAGCTCGTCTCAGTTCTGCAAAACCCTCTGCAAATTGAGAGGCACCTGGGGTTCATCAAGGTGCTTCAGACCTAGCTTAATTAACAGCAATGAAGATGGAAACTGTATTTCCCTAGCTTGTTGATCTCTAGAGAAAAGTAACTGAATGAAGTGATGTGTGGAAATCCTTTTGTCAAAGAGGAAAAGGAGGAAATTGTTTTGTCTTAATTAGTGCCACTGGAGATTGGTTTGGTGAGGTCTTCATGGCTGTATTGCTAACTGTGGCTCTGCTGCCCAAAGCCTGTCCTGGGTGCAGCAAAATAACCAGGCATGGACAATACGAACTCCATCCTCCCTTGCTCACATTCCCTCTCCACCTCTCCTTTCATGACCATTCTGGTATTACCTCCTTTACAGGTGAGGAAATGCTCTTTAGGTTTACTGTTCCTTCTGTCCTTTTAATGCCTCATTTAGGCACTGGCCTCTCTGTACAGAGCAGTGAGCGGGTTGCTACAGCCTCCCTGCATCATTTTGCTTTATGTCTGGAAACATCTGTACGTGCAATTAGAGAGCCAACTCCTTTTATGTCCTTAAATGAGTAGTCTTAATCACTGCCATAAGAAATCAAACCCTGGCTGGGCAGCGCAACTCAATGCCGCAGTTCTGTGAGCAGGGCTGGCACTACCTGCATGCAGGGTCAGCCCTCAGCAGAAATCTCCCACCTAGGAGCAGATCCTCCAGGCTTGTCTTCTCCACAGAGCCTTTTTCACAAGTGTAATTACAGGGAAGCAGGGAGATGCTTCCCTGCTGTGCCAAATGCGTTTCACCGGCTTTCCACAGTGCTGAGAGACTGAGCTGCAGACGCTGGTGCCGGCGATGGTAGTTGGGAGCAAACAGCTGCAAGCTGGGGCTTGGCAGGCAGCGATACACCACGGCTTCCTCCGGTGGGGCTGAGGGAGTTACACAGGGAATTGTGTGATAATTGAATAAAAAATGGTAAAAGCAATGGAGGCCTGGATTCCTCCAGAACCACATCTCTTTTCTCCCCTCCCTTCACCTTGAGCCTCTTTTTCTTTTTCCATCCTGTTCTGTCATTTCTCCATCACCACAACTCAAGCTCAGACCCTCGCATGAAGCCCATTTCCTCACAGATTACCCATCTGCGTTCCACAGCCATCCAGCCTTCACCAAAAGAGATGAAGTCACCAGAGGCTTGGTGCCACCTACCCCCAGTTGAGGAAAGCTGGTCTGCATTGGTCCACCTCATGTCCAAACTGGCTCCAGTGCTTGCAACTGTCATGGGCCTTTCTGCCACCTTCTCCTCTGACCTGAGCCTGCTTCTGGCTTTCTTCTACCCTTTCTAAAGTGAACTCTTGCTTCCACATCTATTTTCCAAACAAGACCCCTCTCTGAGAAACCTTCAAAGTCCATAATGCTAGAAAAGGTTACAGAAATACAATGCACATAGACCAACAGTAGGAAATATTTTGTCGCCTGGCAGAGTATAGTTGATGTAATTTGTGTATGAACAAAATGTATTAACTTCATTTTCCACTTCATCAGCCCCCCGCGCCTGCATGGAGCCTCTGCTTGTTCTCAGCACTCAGGTCTCAAGGAGCATTTTGTTCACCTTGCAGTTAGATTTTATGACATGCCTTCCAGTCACCATTTTGGATTCAAAAGGAGTGCTCAGAATATATGTAGTCCAGAATTATCTCCTTTAGATTTACGATCTGTTCCTCTGGTATGTAGCTTTAAGTCCTTTTATTTCAAGCAGGAATATTTTAGAAGAGTAATCTGTATGTGCATGTCAGGGAAAAGAATTAATTATCGCTCTAATTAAAAGGACACTGTTCAAAATAATCTCTCTCTTTTCCTGCTGATTTTGCCCTTTTTCTGTAAGCTTTACATTTTTGCATGTATATGTTTCTCAATGAGTTTGAAATTAACGGGGCTTATTTTATTTATGCAACAGTATCACCCAGAAGTTGTGCATCAGCAAAATACACATTAGGCAGATAGCAAAGGCAAACATCAATGATTTTGTGTAGGTCCCAGATAAGTAGTAATAAAAATAATAATTATTATTATTATATAAAATCATGGATTACTTTAAGAAAGCCTAAAAGGCACTCCCTCTCCCTCAGGCTGTACTTCAGGTTTAAGACTGTGAAACAAGGCAATTAAATTTTGTGACTGCAACATGTTTTAGGAAGGCACATCCCTGGATAAACACCCCACCACCCCCCTGTCCCATAGCAGCTGTCAGGGTCTGGCTGGATGGATCCAGCCGTGGATCAGTTCCCAGCCTGAGGCCAGGCAGAGGCCACTGTTAGCTCCGGGTCCATCTGCACTGCCAGTTTTCCTCCCTGTGTCCGTGGCGAGGTGGCTCAGCTCGCACCCTGCCGCTAGCCTGCAGCCGCCTGGCTCCCTGGGCAGGGGTGCTCAGACATAAGGGAGCGCTGGCTCTGCTGGGGATGGAGACAGCTGGATGGAGCCACCTGGCTCTGTGAGCTGCCACCAGACTCGAGCACAACAATCAAAGATCGTGTCAGCGCAGCCTACATGCATCATTCGTGTTTTGCCTTAAGGGAAAGAAGGTTTCTTTAACCACAGTTTTATGGTACAGATAGACAGGGCGAGATGGGAACTGCATAGGCCAGCACAACACTCGTTCCAGAGATCTTAAATGAAGTAGGAAAAAAACAGATGTAACCCTGGGAAAATGTCGTTATACAAAAATATCTGTCTGTCAAGGGGCTAATTAAGTCAGTCATTTGAAACGAAACAAAAAACTTGGGAACACAATGCAGGGAACAAGCCGCAGCTCACAGTGGGATGAACAGAGTGATCCACAAAGCCCCAGGATTACATCAACAGTATGCAAAACCTCAGTGCATAGAAAGACTAGCCAAAGTTTACATTTTAAATCACACAAAATCTAGTTTCTTGTACCTAATTGAAAAGGCAATCCTGACTTTCCAATCAAACACTACAACTATTCTTCCAGCAATATTCAAAGGAGAAAGGGTGAGAAGAAAGGGAATATTGGACCACTGCATAATTCAGTGTGTTTTGACAGTCACCTTCGGGGCATATCACACTTGACTGCTCATCATTCTCAGAGATGGATATGAAAGAGGCTGGAGAAAGGGACGCTAGATGATATAATGTAATGGCAATTAAAGACCACAGTAAACCAAGAGGTAAACCAGCTGCATCTTTCTCTAATTTAGAGCACATGGAGCATGCAGTATGATTGATTTCTATATTCCTCATCTCATCAGGAGAGCTGGTATGTACCAGTAAGAAATGATGTACAGAAGGAGAAGTGCAAGCTACGTGGACTCTGTTGGCATAGCACTTTGTGACACTTCTCCCTCTTCCCAGGGGGATGCTTGTCGAAAACCCATCATAGTTTAGCACCTTCTCCAAGCTTTAATGCTTTAATGAGACACCACAACACCTGCTCAAAATGCAGCCTCAATTCTTGCATGGAGCTTGCAGTATCAGGGGAATGGCTGCACTAAATGGTGGAGGGACTTCAGCACTGTAAGCTCCACACACAGACTCAAATAAAACTCATTTATAGTTCAGAGCCAGTAAAATACTGTTTGTTGGTAATTTGCAGTAGATCCTCCTCAGGTAATGCCTTGGAAGAACAGAGCTTTCTCTCATTTTCTCTCCCTAAATGTTCTTCAGGCAACTCTTTCTTACCTTATCCACTATCACCCCCTAGATGCTGATGGTTCACAGACAAGTATGTCAAATACATCTGCCTTTCCAGTGCATTAGTAACTGTTTCCTGACTGGCTTGATCTTCTGTAAAAATATCATAAATATATTTAATAAGAAGACAAAAAAAAAGATGATAAAAGCCAAGGATCAATGTAGAACAGCTTACACTTGAATACCTTTAAAGTATTCTCCGGAAAAATACAGACGAAGGAGCAAAGAAACCATGCTGGAGAGATCTGGGCGGCTGCCCATAAATCCAGAAGAAAATTAAGTCCCCAAAGCTCTGAAAGTTGCTATTGCTCTCCTTGAAATGAGCAATTGGGTAATCAGCGTTAATATTAAACAGCTTGTTCGGGGAAAAAAAAAAAAAAAAAAGAGACAATTCAAGAGATTCTGCCTTCCAGCATCAAGAGACAGTCAGAAACCCTTGGACTAAAAAATGGAACATTTTGCTTGTTCCTGAATCCACATATCTAGCTGTGTTGACCATGATAATAAAAAAAATTAGGGTCATGCCAGCTCTGCCTGCACCCTTGCCCTGCAGCATCTCAGCTCTGGATGGGAGGATTTACTGGGTGGGGAAGCAAAGGGCTTGGTGACCCACAGCAGCATCGCCCCGTGGTGCAACCTGCTTGCACGGTCGATCCACCCTGGGCTGGGCTCCCTCCTTTCCTGAGTGTGAAACATGGCATCAAGTTAAAAAGAAATACGAAAATAAGAGTCATAAGAGACTGGGTATTCCAAAGCTGCACTTATAAATGCTTTTAACATTGGGCAATTTTTATTCCACATATATATATACACATATATATAACCTTGGCTTGTCACACCAAGTCTCCTTTGCTAACTTAAATCTAGAGACCTTTAAAAACAACGGCAAGTAGTATTTCTGTAGATAAACATATCACTAAAATACAGTGCATTAAATTTAGGACTTTCCAGGCTAGATGCAAGTTCTGGGGCCACTGGAAAGCAATATATCTTCCTTTCCCAACAGGAAGAATGTCTGTTTTTTCCTAGCTGCGTGACACTAAAGGGAAGATGTTAAAATCAGTCTGAAACAGCAGCTTGTCTATTCTGAGACTTGAGCAGTCAAGATTATTTTAGAGGGAGGGAGGCTGGAGGGATAGATGAAGCAAAATATGTTAAACAGAGCAACTTTTCATTTTACAGTGGCATCTGCGTGCCATGGCTGGCACAGTCACAATATTAGCATGAGTCCCCAGGGGGGATTATCGGGGAGAGTCGCCGTATTGCTCAACAGACACAACACTCTCATTCCTACATCCCTGTGGATGTTTAGGCATGTTCCAGCTATCTCTGGAAAACCCAGGTATTTCTATGTATTTACCTTCAGATCAGCATGACTGTAGCACGTGGGTAAACATGACCATGCACACACAGCTCCCACTGTACTGTGCAGAGAGGGTACAACCAGCAGCCATAGAGGTGGCTTCATTCCCTGCCTTTTCAATGGTTACCTGCTGGCACCAGTGGGGTTAATTATTCCTTTGCATACCTGGGTTGGTAGGAAGGAGCCATCCAAACCTGCCGACACATGAGAAAAGCCTCCCCAGAGAGGGTGCAGAAGGCTAACTCTTGGATATTACCTTTTAATGAGTGCTGGCCACAGAGGACAGAGCGTGATACGACAGCGTAAGCACAATAAACACCGGAGAGAGAGGTGGGGACACAGAAGCAGAGTCTGCAAAAAAACTGGAGAGGTGGCCAGGATGGGTTCCAGGAAAGCATGGGGTTGAAGCCAAGGCTGGGTGTGCCCATGCCTTCCCACTCCTGCCCACAGCCCCACTGAGGAACACCGGGCTGCTGCTAGTGTCTGCCCACTGAATAGCTTAGGGAGGGTCTCCAAAAGGGTCTGAACTCATAGGAGCCCACTCAAGCCATACTGATGTGAGACAGAAATGTGAAGAGTGTCCCAGATTCAGGAATGCTGGGCTACAAGGGCTGCTGCTGGAAAACCAGCAGACCCAGAGATCATCACTAGACTCCCTGAGAGTCTGTGTTAAGGACAGAGATACAGGTCCTGGTGAAATAGCATTTTGTGCCATTCATATTTACAGGAAACCCTGAACTTAACTAGGCCTTTATCAGCAGATTACAGCTTCAGGGGCTGCAGACTCCTGAACTTGAAATAAAAATATACAGACTTCCCCATCCCTCTCTTGCTCCAGTGGCCTTAAAATAGGTGCACATACCCAGCTCAACTCTTTCTCAGGAGGCTATTAATTTTTGGCTCTTTGAGCACAGATCTATTACAGGTCCATTCATAACCAGCCTGCAGAGTGCTTGTAACATCATCAAGCTGTGGACTTGGAAACAAAGGGTAATTAAACCAGGTTCTCCGAGTTCACTTTGCACCACCACAATACAGCACGATGCTGTCCAGGGGGGAAATAGCACTGCTCTGAAGGACCCCTGGTTCACGAGCCTAACAGAGCCCAAGAAGCAAATGCTCCCTCTAGCTCTCGAAGAGTTCATCCCACTCCCTCCTGTGCTCCAAGCATCGGGAAGCGAGCGCACGCCAACTCCAGCTCCCTCCTCCCCGTCCCCTTGCTCTCAGTTTCACATTCACAGGCGCATGCCTCCTGCTCCTGAGGAGCCACAGCTGCAAACGCAGCAGTACCTGCCTGGAATTGAAAAGCTGGACATTACCACCTCGTCCAGCTCTGCTGACTTATCATTTTGCTATCACCTATTCCTCATTATCATGCAGTTTCTCACCAGGTCTTGGCTTTCTTACCACCTTCCCCCACTTCCCAGCCCTGCATCTCTCTTCCTTTCTTATTAAACACGGGCTAGATGTTATCTCTCAGTCCTGCTCACTCACTCCCCACGTTTCCTCTATTGATTATTTCCAGGGAGCTCCCACCAGCTGCTCCCCCAGCATCACATTTGACCTTCTCCGGGGTGAAACAAAGCGCCAATGTCAGGCAACTCTCAGCAACGCAAGCAATGTGAAATGGCCACTTCAGCTCACTCCCAATTCACAAACAGAGGGAAAAAGATGAAAAACTTGGTTGGAAAAACTGCAAAAGAAAGAGATCAAAATACAGCATCCTAACTGAACAGCTCATCCCTTGCTCTGAGCTGACTGCATGCCCTTGCATCATTGAAGCGCGGCTTGCTCCAAATATTTGCCATGCCCCAACCCACATCCTTCCCTATTTTATTGAAATGGTGGAGCTTTTTAACTTGCACATTGACTGGCAGAAAGAAATCCTGAGAGCTTAATGACATTTTGCAAATTCATCATCACTTGAGCTGCCAAGGGCCTTGTAACAACCATCCCACATACTCTTGTAAGGATGACGCTGGCACTACACACTAATGGTCTTGGGAATCTTTAGGTTTCACTTGCATTTATGTGGGTTTCCTGTTTCTAATGCATTCAGAGCAGAGCACAGGGAAGGAAAAAAAAACCAGAAAAACCTTGAAAAAAGCTTAAGAATCACTTGGGTTTCTGCAAATCAGCTGAGTTGGAGGGTAGCATCCCAGACATTGAGAAACGTACCATCAAAGGAGGGACCAGAAGCACAGCGGGGTGGTACAGAGCTGACAGCAGCCCAGCTCACTCACATTGCTGAGGCTGTGGAAAGAGCTCATGCACAAAAGGAAGAACTTTAAATAAAGATGAAGCAGATGCAGTGACATTGTTACGTGGCCAATCAATTTAATCTCCACCTCAGAGGTTACCAGAGGCAAGACCTTTTCAGTGGCTTTTCCCAACCCCTCCACTTCTCATCAGCAGGTCTTTTCTATCCATTTGTATCTGGACTATTAACCCTTTAAGTTTCCCACTTTTCCCATTTGTTATGTACAGGCACTTCTTTAACCCAGTACTGACCTCTCTGTTTCTTGCTCCACAAACTCTCTTGATCACATCCATGCTGCGGGCAGACCTCGGTCCCCTCTTCTGCAACACCACCCCTTCCAGTGGATACCCCCCTCCCACACTCAGCCATCATCTCTATGCCAGTAATTTCCAGGTTTAGTTCCCATCTCCACTGTTTTTTAATCTTGGCTCTCTGCTTAGACATCTCAAAAGCATCTCTCAACCATTTCCTTAAATCTGGGCTCTACTTAGTGCTTTTGGGGCACTTTGAACTCAGAAGTGCTTAGCAAATCCCAGCACCTTCATCTTTCTGCCTGCCTAATGCTTCTGTGCTCCTCTTCTCCATCAGTACTAGTAACTTCACTTTCTTTTTTTTTTTTAATAATGATTATCTTAAAGGATTAGCTCTAACTGTTAATGTGCAACTCCTCTGAGATTCAGCTTCCTGTGCACAAGGTGGACTCAGCTCAGTGCAAACTGCTTGGCTGTGAGACACAGACCACTTGGGGATTGCTCCCTCCTTGGGGTCAAGGAAGGGACCAGATAATTTCATGTTTTAGCTCTTCCCCTGTTACTCTGCTCTAAACACCTACAAAATGCCATATGGATGGATGCTGCCATATGAATTTACTGGCTCTGAAAGCCCCCACACAGGGAAAACATGCAGCTAGTGCTTTCTTAGGGCAGGAGAAACACCAGTACACAGGCAACAGAAAACACAAATTAACACTGGAAACTTCCCTGCCAAGCAGCACTAACCACTATGGGACACATTTCCTCCCTTCCTAATGCACAGTCCCCTGTGTCTGTCACCCACTGGGCAGGACTATCTCATGACCAAGAGCTGTATGGATACAGAGCGTAGGAAACCATCACGATAATAGTATATTCTGGATGGCAGAGAGCTGCTTCACTGACCTGAAGTCACAAGGATACCACTCGACATCTACTAAACAAGACCATATTTTCAAGCCCTTAAGTCACTAGTCACTTGGTTACAGCCTCTTCTCTTTGGAGGAGAGCACATATCGTAGGGAGGAAAAGGGTGCAGGAGAACCCTGTAGCCTCCAGAAAGTGTTTTTATCAAAGGCAGTGACTGAATAGAGCCACAGCTACTGCTGTCTCTTAGGCTTGTAGAATTTAGAAAGGTATCCAGGTGACATTATATGATTTAAAAGTTAATTAAACTGAGTGATATAGTATAACAGCCCCAGGTGTTTATTTCAAGCTAGCCTGTTTCTACAGCATTTAGAAGGAAAGAACGAGGCAGGGGGGAAATTTAATAAAAAACCTCGTGAGTGTTGCATTAAGAACTAATCACACCATTAAATCATTCTGGTTCTGGAGCACTTCTAATACCTTCAAATCTTGGCAGTTCACTGCAGCTCAGGCTCTTTTCCATCACTGTGCTGTCCTCCTTCCCAGAGCTGGCAGGTTCTTCCTTTTGAGAAGCCCTGGAGAGAGCTGCACAACTCAGCAGCATGTAGAGAAGCCCAGGAGCTTTGTGCATTGGTGGTGTCAACAGCTACACCTTTGCCTGAAGGCACCTTCCATCCCTTCTGAGCAATAATGGAGCAGCTGGACTGGCACCATCCCTTCCACACTGTTACGGTGCTGGAAGGGAAACAGCCCCAAGGTGGCACACAGTGTTGAGTACACAGCAAATGCTGACAAACTTTTGGAAAATCAAGAGTGTCTGGAATGTAGAGGAGATGTGAATAGGAAAAGAAGGATCCAGAGGAAAAGATCATTCATAAAAAGGAAGGTTTGGGAAAGGTTATTTTATTCCCTCAAAGGCTTTTTTTTTTTTTTTTAATGGAAAATGCAATGAGAAGAAATTGCCTAGGCAAGCCTGAAGTACCAAAGTTTCTGCTGCTTCTTGGTAAGTCTCCCAGAACAGGAATGTCACCTTCATAGACACAGATATGTCCCCAAAACCACACTGATGGAGAATCCTGTTTTGCAGGACATTCGTCCGACATGCCTGGGAACCCTCTGACACTAACAGCCAACTCTCTTCCTTTTCAGAGGTTCACCACCTTTTCTTCTATAAGTTCAAAAATGTAAAACTTTTGATCTTCAGATCTCCAGATCTGTGAACCCCTCGCCAAGCACCATCCCTACGCAGTGTAAAACCAAGTGACATAGGATTTGAACAAAAGCAGAGAGAGACGGAAGTCATAAGTCAGGGCTGGCATGATGGGGTAAAAAGAAACACAGGAAGTTTCAGAATCACCTGTGCTCACCAAAGGCCCTGAGATACCTCAAAAGACATCACGTTAGAAGATCTCCTCTGCATTCAAAGGAAAAGTCCACTTTTCCATAATTCGCCAGGCTAATAAATGACTCCCTCCTCTCTCTACAGCCTCTCCTATTACCAATTCTCATGCAGCATGCAGGAGCCTCCTTTCACTATTAATACCACTCACTGTGAAATGTAATTACCAGCTCTATCACAAAGCGTCAGGCACATTTATCCACTGTACACACTCGCTGACTCCAGATCACATCAGTCACTGGCTGGCTCATTCTGACAATGTTGTCCAAAGGAAAAAGTGCCTGCACAGGCTCCCAGCTAACTTGGGCCAATTAAGTGGAGCATGGAACTGTTCTGGGGGTCCAAAATGCATTCAATAAGCAAACACAAAAACAAGAAGCAGAGAGAGATACTTAATTTAATACAGACTCATAATTTAAATCCAAAGGAAAGAACGATGATAGGTAGAGTGAAGTGGTTGGCTGGAGAAGATGGATGAGTAAATGCTCTAGAAAGCAATTCAAAATGATGGAGTGAAATGAATGGCTCCCTCCTCCAGGCTGACACAAGCAAAATCTCTCCTTTGCTTTATGCTTTAACTCTCGTTATTATGTTTTGATTAAAGCCAATACAAAAAAGCTCACTCACTGTCCCTTGCTTGTGGCTTTCTTCTTCTGCCTCCCTCTTTACATCTCTTTGCAGCCTTTTCTAGCAAGCACATAGGATACCTGGAATTCACATTGTTCAATCCTTTGCCATTTGGTGAAGCTGCAACTCTCACAAAGGGCAGGGACTCAGCCAGACGTATCAGCTTTAGCTTTATTTAAAAATCCTATTAGTTGGAAGAGAAAATAATATACATTCTTACTGATATCCAACTGACTCTTATATTAAGTGTTTCCAATTCCATGGGGCTAGAGGCAGCCTTTCCTGTCCTGTCTGCATATCAAGTACGTGCTTTGAAGGTGTTACCTTCATTACACTCAATATTCTTGCAGATGTTTAAAAGCAGGCAGCCTATGCTTATAATGGGGAACAGATAAAAGGTGAATTTTGTTTACAGTGGAGTGTTACCATAAGGCTATAAGCACTGAAATAAAAGTAGAGAATAATCAGAATACTTGAAAAGAAAAGAAGTGGAACCAAAACAGGATTAGTTATATTAACTGCTTATCTGTCACTATGTCTCCAACTTTTAGACTCTGGTGTCTAAAGCCAGCTGCTTTAGACAATCTGCTCACCAGTGCCCAGTGTTTCCCTAGACAGAGCCAGGGGAAAGATATCTTCTGAAAAACAGAAAGGCTTTGGAGTTTTCTTCTTGAGAAAAACAAAAATGAAAACAGGAAAGGAGAGCTTGCAAAACCTTTCTGGTTGTGAAAAAAACTGAGGATTAAACTGCTGCAGATGAGAAAAGAAACGAGGTAGGCGTCTTCCAATTAAAATAAAGCATAACTCTGTGACCTGCTACGGCGTGTTTGTCCTACGTACACATCACAGCAACACCCCGAGTAAATCTCTGTGCTCCTAAGAGTATCGCAGCGCTTCCCAGAGCCCAGATGGATAAGATGTGCCTCTTTCCACCCGACTGTGCTCTTCAATATCGACCAAACGTAACTGGTGGGGAAGAAGAGAAGGAAACAGCTGAACTTCAAACCTTTCCCACGCTCTCATGATTTTGGTGTCTCTTTCAATAATGATTAATTTGTGGATCATCTTCTTCTAATCTCACACAATAATGATATTTCCTGCTTTGATTCAAGCCTTTTAAGCATGATGGTGGCAGATGGCAGGCTATTACACAGCATGGCCGCATGGCAATGGAAGCAGGAAGGATTATTAACAAAAATAGTAACTCTTCAAAATCAAAAAGGTGAGGGCCCATGGAAGAGCCATGGTTTTATTTTTACACCTCAAACCAGTTATTTGAATGCATTATGAATGCTGTAAATATACCCAATGGATATAATGAAAATACATTATTAATTTTCACTCATTATTAATGAACTTATAAATTCACAAGTGATGGAGCCATGACGGTGTGAGGGAAAGGTCATGAATAATAACTGGAGATGAATAATATATGCACAGTTAGCTCACAGGATACTATGCTCATATGACTGTAGTGCCTCATGTTTATTTAACTCGTCAGTGCATTGACTTCTTATTCTTTGCTAGATAGTAGCAGAAAGAATTACAGGGACTATAATCTCTATTAATTCAACATAACAGATCACAATGGACAGCTGATCCTTCTGCAGGGATGCTCCTGCATTCTAACTAATGCTAAAAAGCCGGGATCTTCCTCTCTTCTCCACCACGCTTTCTTCCATGACATCCTCTTGCTTCGCCTCATTCATTTTCATTGTTGGCACATGGAGAATGTCAGATCTAGAAGAACCGTAGAAGACCCAGAGATAAACTCACAGCCAGCCCGTGCGGCATGCAAGGGTGACTAACCCAAGATGAGTGGAGACATGCTGAAATCTCTGGTGATATCTCAGTGTGACAAACAGGGGAAGCAAGCCGTGTGCTGTGTGCACATACAGACAATTTTGTTTTGGTTCCATCTGTTAGGACTAATTTGTTAATTATTAAATAGATAATTTATCATCACTGCCTGCTTGATCGGTGTTTATTACCCACGGTCTGAGGCAAAGAGAGTGCTGTGTGAATAAAGATGGGATTAATTAATCACGAAAAGTTCAGGCAACTACAACTTGTGGCGGCTGCTTCTAGTCCCTGTCTATTCCCGAACAAAAAGGAGGTTGGTGGAGGGAAAAAGCATCAGGAATTCAGGTCTTTGAACATGAAATTTCCTCTTTCCTCACAAACCAACCATTGCTGGGTGACGTAAAGCCAACTCTATCTCTTGAGACATTCACCTCAGCACTTCCCAAATGATTTCTTCTTAAGACTGGATCCAGCTAGCCCATGAATCACAAACTGAGAACAAGCAGTTCTCCAGGTTGGCACCCCTATGTCATCCTCAGCCCTGGACAGAAGAGCAGTGTCCCCTGGCTACTGTCACTGTCCCCTGGCTACTGCCACTCAGGAGTTGTATAAACTGCAAAGCAGCAAGTCATCCACTGTGGGCTTGGGGCGGGGACCCCGGCCTTGCCTTTTCAGCCCATGGCACCAGATCCACTGGGGCCCATGCTCCTCTCCGGGTCCTCCCATACTGTAAGATTCATATTTTTGTGAGGCTTCTTCAGCAGCTACTCCCTCCTCATTGCTTTAATTTTAGAAATTTGCACTTGCCATTCTTCAAGTGGAGTCTCGAGACTGTCAGAATAACCAGTGTCCAGCCAATAGGTGATGGTAACAGTAACAAGCAAAAAGTTTCCAGGAACTTCCTGATACACTGAACCTTGCAAACCCTCATCTCATATGGTAAAAGACACACCTGTGATCCACCTTCCTTCATTCCTGAAAGGGGCTCACAGAAGTTCAAACAATGACATTCTAAGAGGAATCTAAAGAGAGAGAGAAAAAAATAATCTTCCTAAATATGCCAGCCATGCAGCAGGCCACAGGCAAAGTAAACACCAACCTGGCTAAACATAAAGGGGAGATCCTGAAATGCAGGGATGCTGCACTGCAGGAAACCAAAGAAAATCATTCACATCAATTGATGCTAAGAGCACACAGGTAAGTGATAACTTCCAAAGAGCCAAGTATCCAACTCACGAGCTACTCAGTCTTCTAAAGGGAGGCATCAAGGGAAATCAAAGCAAAGATATGTAAGTTATTTGCTCAAAGACACTTTTAAGGTTAATGGACAGGCCACAAACAGCAATCATGCCTCCAGTCACGCAGGATTAAAAAAAAAAAGATGCATCGTATTTGGTTGTGGTAGGAAAAGACCTTTCTCATAAAAATTATTCAGCCAGATCTTTAGGGAACTTCAGGTGGCATTTTGGTTAACCGTTGCTCTGCTACGCCTCCGTGTAGCTGCATCTGCGCTCCCTCAACCGCTCATCATCAATTTAACAAGTATTTTGTACAAACAGAAGTTTTCTTGCTAAATAAATTAATTATGACAGAGTAAACAAAAACTTTTTAAAAATGCATGTTTTGATGTGATTGCTTTTTTAATTGGTTGGTTTAACATTTGAAATTTGATTTAATTTTCAACTTGATTATCCTCACCGCAGGGTCAGGCTGCCAGAGACACAAATGAGCACGGAAGCCTCTGGCGCTCCCCATCAGGCTTCCCAACGGAGCCTGCTCTGTACTTCTGCATTCCTCCAGCCCCCTTCTCTGTTTTATTATTCTTATTTAAAGAAGGAAGATCAAATCCAGGCCAACAGCAGACATACGTTTCCTAGCTCTCCATTAGTAATTTTAAAATAAGTTAGTGCTCTGGAGCCCCAAGTATTAATCCCAGCTCTGACAATTTCTTTCCTTAATTGCCTGAATGAAATCTCCATGCCACCCCAAGTGTCCTTACCCATATAACAAGTGACGGTAACAAGAAGCCAGTAAGGTATACCAGTGAGTGGATTAATTATGTTTGGGAATTGCTGGGAAGATGAATGCTATGAGTTGGGACAAACAAAGCCAATACATTTTCAGTCCTGTGACAGTACATACTCAGAATGATGAATCTGATGAGATGACAACATCTCCAGCCACCTCTGATATAAGGTTGCGTTTGCAGCCCCAACCCTATCGGAGCTTGGGGAAGCCATTCTCTTTTCACCAGAATTGTCAAGTTAGTAAACTCTGCCACAGATTTCTCATTCCTACTTCAAAAGTGCCCTCTGCACTCTTGTACTGCTTCCCAGTACCAAACTTTGCACTATCAGGTGCTCTGCTCATCAGCAGTATCCCTGATTTCTCATAGGTTCACAAATTGCGGAGCTCAAAAGAACCGTAAGAATCAGCCAATCTAAACTGATGAAAAGCACAAGCTGGTGAATTAAGCAAAGCAGTTCTTGCATCAGGCTCATAATTGCTAGCTGACTTAGAACATTTCTTGTACAAGAATATCACATCTTCATTTAGGCACTTCAAAGCGATGGCGAATCCCCCCCGTACTGAGATAAATAGTTCCAGTGGCTAACTACCCCTGTTGTAACAAAAGCATTTCCTTAATTCTAATCTTTCCTGGTTTCTACTTCCAGTATTTGATCTTGTTATGCTTTTGTCCAATAGATTAAAGAGCTCTTCACTAGCCAAAATCTCCTTTCCATACAGGAACTCAGACTATGATCAAGGTACTTATTAACCTACTCTTTGTTAAGTTAATTAGAAGGAAATTCTCCAGCTTGTCACCAGTTTTAGATCTTAAGGTAAGGCAGGAGAAATAGAGACAGCAAGAATCTCCCCTCTTCTCACAGAAAAACAGGTTAAAATAACAATGTGATAAAAGAGAGGTGCCATGGGCTTTATGCTGTCCATCACATCTTTATGACACCCTTCCTGCCTCCTCTTGTCCTGGTACAGGTTGATGTAGTTGGTGACAATGGAAGTTGGCTTCAAGCTGAATTTGCACATCTTCTTAAAGATCACTGACCCTACCTCAACAGAGACAGAAAAAGAGGGAGGAAAAGATTAACACGCCAGGAGGTTCTGATAGAAGACCCAGAAAGAGGCATACTACTGTTTGTCAAGAGGCTGCTTTCTAAGTCAGCATCTGGCTTCTTCTCTGAAGGCCTGTTGCCAGCTGTTCTCTTCTCCCAAGGCTGCTTTGCTCTCTCCTGCCTGCGTGGCAAATTACCTACACAGTCATCTCTTCCCTAATGCTGATGGGAGCTCTTGGATCACTTCTCCCCTCTCCTCCCACTTCTCTCACACACGTGCCTTCTCTTGACTCTCTTCGTTGCCAAATCTCCTTCAAGACTACTTTCTCCCCCCTTCGTCTCTTTGCTTCACATCTTCTACGTGGGAGGACTTAGAGGGTTGCTGCTCTCCTCTGCATGCCATAAGATACCTCCTCTCATACCCTGCTCTGAACAAGAGCTGGTTTTCTGCTCTGTCAATGAATTTTTTCATCACACTCCAGACCCAGCATGTCCTCGTCTCTTTTCCAGCCCTTTGAACACTCCTGTCCCACTGCTCAACCCTGCCATGCTCCTCGCTGGTTTAGATGTGAACGGATCTGTTCTCTGAGCATCACTGTAAGCATAAACATGAAGCAGCACAACTCCAGGACAAAACTGCTTTGCTACCAGTGGGATCTCCAAGCAGTATCATCTTTCTGTGAGTCACTTGCTGGGAAAGTAAGATGGGAACAGCTGTGCTGTTGCCTCAAGACTGATTCCTCCATACCCGCACCGCTTCACAGTCACAGAAATGTTTCTTCTCAAGAAGTATCTCGTTCTGACTTGTGCTAGCTACCAGTTGACTTCATTCATCACAGATTGTCTCTACTCTGTGAACTGGAGTGTTGCTACAGATGCATTTTGATTTGCTTTAAATTGAGTGGTAATGGTGGTTTTGTTCTGCTTGTGGTGGTGCTGAACAGTGGTCTACCATCTGGTGGCAGGAACAGTGAGCATCATGGTAGATATCTGGGGGGAGAAGTCTACTAACTAGCAAATGTAAACCTGGAACTACAATCCAAGAGGTGACAGGCCATTCAATAGCATCATGCCTCTGAGGATTGAGTTCTAGGTGGAGAGAAGGAGGATCCACGTGGCTTTCTGCAACCACGGAGAAAACAGCTGGGAGACAGCAGTCAGGCTGAGGGGGCTGGGAATGGCTCACACTGTTTCCCTGTTATCCCAATCTGACTTCTGGGAACAAGGCAAACCTGGGAGAAGAGGCTGGGGACATCTTGATATAAGAAAAGCAGGGGGAGAAAAAAAATCAACTTGCCAGCAGACATCAGAGGATGAATTTAGGAAACAAAAATCCTACCATTTGTTTCTTTGCTGTCTTTTGGTACCTTCTGCCCAGACAATAACCCAGCGCTTCATGCCCCACTCTCAGCAGTACCTGGGAAATGGTGGGCTTCAAACAGTGTTTGGCCCACCTGTGGGGCAGGGTCCAAAGGCTGCCACAGCTTTTGCCCCACTAGTCACCCACAGAGCCTTCTCTCCCTGCTAGCAGCAATAACCCCAACACTCAGCACATGCACTGCTTCCTCCAGGTCTACTTGAGTGGTTTAATTAGAAGTGAATTTAGTGCTGATGAGAAGCAGCTAATGGCAAGGAGCAAGAATGAAATGCCCAGAAGAGCTATCCCCAGAAGCAGCATGGCTGGACAGGGGGTGAGCTGGGTGCAGCTGTGCCATGAGAGGTGACATGCCCCAGCGTCCCGTGGATAGGGCAGGTTCAAGTCCCCTCCTCTTCAGATAACAAAGATTAGCATGGTGGATCCTGGGCTGCTGACGAGTAGGATATAAGGCTGGGATAGTTTCTGTTTAGTTCATGTATTTGCTGTTTAATAGAAACTAGATAAAGGGCAAACACCCTTCCCAGAGAGAAAAACCACTGCTCAGTGTCAATGATTTTCTGTCACTTCTGGCCAAGATCCAGACCTGGCCTGGGGACCTCTGGGTGAAAAAGTCAGGTCTCTATTGACTTGTATTCTGGCAGTGCCAACACTGGCAAAATACAATTCTTCCCATCAGTTTGGGTTATGATTTATTGGCACAGGGGTTGAAATTCAATAAAATGAGCTTCTCCATCATCACCTTCCAGCAACTGTCTCAATCCTTTGATAATTTCACAAAGACAACCTGGGAAAAAAAACCAAACCCCAGGTTGTCAGATACATATGTCTGTGCAACCGCATTTTGTAATTGGCTGTCAGGCCATGAAGCAACCACTCTCAGAGGGGGCTGCAGAAACAGCGACCATCCCAGGTGCAGAATGAACCCAGAGTCCACACTGGTGGCACAGCCAAGCCTCCATGAACTGAGTTGAGAGTCAGAATAAATGCAGGGGGCTGTCAAAAAAAGTCAGCGCATCTCCCACAGAGGCCTTTAGGCAATAGCAGCACTGGGAGAAGAGAGAAATCAGCTCCTAAGAATTGGTTTGGACCACTTTTGAGAGTACTCTGGACATAAATTTAGTTATATTAATGAGTCACAGTGGTCACATAACCTGCCGTTCCATCATTTCTTCCTTTCTAATGGCCCCTCTTGGAGATCTAATCTCAGTAAAATGCTGGAGGAGCCTCTCAAATGGCTACATTTTACTGCTGTCAGTCTATCACCAGTTCCTCACGCCAAAAGGCCACAGGGGAATAATCTCTTACTTCAGAGATCAAAGTCCGGTATTAATGATCAGGATCTGCCACTCACCTCGAGTGCAGACCACCCGAGAAACCTTTTGCCTTTTCCCAGCCAAAAGCTGTGTTTGTTTACAGCAGCAGCATTAATCTGGTTGACGACTTCCCAGTACAGTCATTATTTATTATTTATTTAGCGCCCAAAATGCAACAGGTATTTCGGAGACATGACAGAGGCAGAGTCCTTTCCTTGAAAAGCCTCCAGGCGTAGTAGAAAAAAGGAGATGTGTGGGGCTGAATGGACAAGCAGGTTGGGCTTGCAGGATAAAGCATTCAGTTGCTCCTCGCTACTCATGCTCACAAAGCTACTTTATACAGCTTTCTACAGGCATGTAACACATGCAGTGAGGTGGTTCCTTTATTTGGATGTGAAATGGGAGACTTAAGGGACAAAAGAAGAAAGGGGCTGCATGGACTCCAAAGAGAGCAAATAAGCGCAGAAGGGAAGCATAAGGAGCCTGAAGCCTCTTCCAAGCTCCCCTTAAGGCACTCGGCAATGTTAACAATGTCCAGTTTTCCTCTGGATCCAAGATTCCCCATGCAAAGCCAGAACGCGCCTGTCCTGCCTGCTGCACTTCACACTGGACTGGCTGATACTAAAATTTGCCTCATCCAGCTGCTGCAGAGCCATGTTATCTCCCCTCTTTCCCATGTCCCAGAGATAAAAGAGTGGGGAAAACCATCTGGAGAACTATTGAACAGCCTTCCCCAGAGAGCAATCTGTGCTTTTGGACTTCACAAAAAGAAGGTGTTTGGTTTAAAGCTCTCAAGCATTTTTTGTATTTATGTGTTGAAAAATGCTTCAGAAGAAACTAAACAGTATTTTTATTTTACATGGGGTGGTGGTCTTCAATCTGTAGCTCAACAGACATCATACAAAGATTTAAGGTAAAGTAAGGTAAGAAAAGCAAGCTGCTTGTGACTGTAGGTTTACACCCTCTAGACATCATAACTCCACCAGCAAACATTTAGATACCTGTGAACTGAAAACAGCTTCCACAGGTTACAGCATGAGATTTCCAGGCTCAGAGAAAAGCCACAGATGGAAAGGAGGTGGTGCCTTTGGGCAGCTCTGCTTTGCTCTGCAGTAAGACACAGCTCACCACTCCCAGGCTGCCTGCACATGGCCTGTGCCCCAGCACTGCCCAGGAAGGTTATGCTGTCACTAACAAAATCAATGTTTATGATTGTCTCTTAGGCAACTCTACCAACCATAGCAATCATCTGAACACTTTTAACGTTTATACGGATAGTCCAGGTAAATACAATCTCTGTAAGTGCTAAAAAGAAAAGGATCTGAGTGCAAAAAGCCAGACTGGGCTTTACTGGCACCCAGGAGCATCTGTAAGCCGCAAGATTAAATAACTCCAAAAATTGGGTTTCTCTAGTGGAGATGGACAATATTTCTATTTTGGGTTTATTGTCAGCATTATAGGCCACATGCAATCTGCCCTGTGTTTGCTTGTGGTCTAGAGCTGTCTGTTAAAAACTATTTCAGAAAACAGTTTGCACGCTGAAGGCTTCGGTGCCTGCTAACTGAGAGCAGAGTCAGAAAAAAAGGGCTGAGAGAGGCCACCCAGCCTTGAAGGTTTAAGAGCAAGAGAAAACATCATTAGGATGTGGATTGGCATTTTAGCAAAGGCTGGGAAAAAGGTGAGGGGAAACCTGAAAGGTTTCTAACAATGACCAGAATTATTATTGGGTTTTTTTTTTGCTAAGGTGGAAATCACCTCTTTGAGATGTTAACATAGTCCCTGCATATATCACTTCCCAGCAAGACTCCTATCAGAGCTGCATCTTCCAGATGAGAACCCGGGGAATAGGATATATTTGACACCAGGAGAATCCGCTTAACACAGCCACATTGCAGCTGGAGGCTGCTCTGCCTCTGGTCTGGGTGGACTGACTCTCCACAAAGCACAAATCCAGCACAAAAAGAGGCTGCTATACATGAACAGCAGCATGAGCTCATCCAGAGAAAGTGTTATTTCTGCTGGGATGAGGCAATGTGCATGGAAAGCCATCTGCTGGGAAGGAGCAATGTGCCTGGCCTCATGAGGATACTCCCTCCTGTTTGCCACTGTTCTCATCTCTCTGCTGGTCTGGTTTATGATGCCTGCCTTGCATTGGCCACCACTCCACAGTAGCATCAAACCCCCATTGTTTCTAGCCCTATCTAACATCCCTTATATATTCCCCACCGAATGAGTCTCCTTCCTTTGTTCAGGTGGACAAATATCTTCCAACTGGGCTGTCCTCCACCCCACATACACCTGCCTCCCACCCTGCCCTCTCCATGGTCACCACAAGCAGCACGTCCTGAATCAGGGGATGAGCCCCAGATCAGCAATGTAGAGACACCTCTGACCACGCTGTCACTCCTCTGCCTCTCAGCTTGCAGATGGAAAGAGGCAGAGGAGGAAGAATAAACGAAACAGAAAAGAAAGGCATTGCTTGCAGAAATTGTATTGCTTCTGCTCTGAACATTAAAGAAAACAGCCCTCAGCACTCCCTTGGGGACCTATTCCAAGTCCATACACACAGACATGGACATTTCCTGGATAAAAGCTTCCCTGCCTGAGTTCATTTCAACTCTAACAAGACCCCTACTTAAGAGAAAGACTGAGCTAACAGAAGGCAACTGCGGGGCTTAATGGCTTCAGGAAGAGCTGGGGGATTGCTAATCCCTTGCCAGCGTGTGCTCTGCAGTCCTTCCTCCCAGCACACCATCCACTGCTCCTAGAGGACAGCTGGTCTCTGCATGGGAAGGTCCTCTCCAGTATGAGTGAAGGGAAGCTGTGGCCATGCACATACACCTCAACCCTATGGAAGAGGAGTGTAACAAGCAGCAGTGGTAGCACTTAATGCAGGATACCGTAGTGCCAGATAACACTGAGTATTTAGCTCTCTTGCTCCAAGAGAGCACTGTGACCTTTCCTGTGTGCCTGGAGATATTTAGCACTGCACAGTTTGGGTAGAGAGGGTTTGTAGAAAGGGAAAACAACAAATAACAGCAAAAATCCCCGTGGTCTACACTGACATAAGCACACACGTAAGGCAGAGGAGCAGCAAATGAATTTCACGTCTTGATGCAAAGACTGCATTTAAATAACATACAGTACCACATTTCCCTCCTGGCTCCACTACATTGCTCATTGAAAGAAATCCATATGGTTAACCTGTCAGGGAGAACGTGCCTCTGTGATTTTCACTGAGCTAATGGGAGCCAGCAACGTTACCTATATCTTGGAGGACAATGTTCCCACCCATCCCAATATTTGTCTAATAAAAGGTCAGCTCATTATATGGCATCTATTTGCAAAATTAAGAGCCTCTCTCCAGCAGCTAAATGCTTGCTTTAAATTTGGAATTACTGTAATTAAAGTTACATTGTGCTCGGATTGGTGCCAATCACTGCAGAGCTCCAGGCACGACCTGCCGTTCCCAGCGCCATGCGCCTGGGCGTCCCACTCCATTAGCTCCAGGGAATTAGCTGTCATTAACGAAGAGATGCACACTCCTTCGTGTTGTCAAACCGCAATCAAGCGGGTCACAGGTGAAGAATAAATACTTTCAGAACAAGCCCAATTACACCATTTACATTTCATTACAGAACCTGTTTAATCCACTGATGGGCTCCCAAGTTCTTCTGCCTAATAAACAGCATTTCAGAGGAATTAATAGGCCCTGCAAAACATGCTAATTACACTCTTTTGCATTGCATTTGCAATATTGATTTTAAAGTTGCCACTTCCCCCTCCACCCTCCTTTCCCAGCCCCAAAGCCTTAACTTTCAGCAAAGTACACTCAGACCAACCTAATTACTGGTGAGTTTAGAAGCTAATGCATCTCTCTTGTCAAAGCTCAGTTCTGGCGAAGGCCAACATACAGGGAGGGATTTTCACATCCATAACTTGTGCAAGTTCCTCCAGACGACCACTGGAAACAGCTGCTGAATAGCAATTACAGGCAGAGAGCAGGCATCAGCAGAGACTTTGCCATAGCAACAAGCCTAGCTGGACCCGCTCCCCAAAGACGCCTCCTCCTCCCAAAGACCACAGCAGCGGAACGAGTACGATGACAACACAACCACTGCAATCTCATTTTGATTTGAAACTGAAGCTATTTGATGCTCTCCTGGGCACTGAACTGTTTAAAAAACAAAAGGAAAGTTTATTTCAAATTGCGGGCCTCAGCTAAACCATTCGGAAGAGAGGAACAAATCAGACACGCTCGTGAAACACACCGTCTGGCTATTTATTCACCCTGGCTGTTTTGCCCAGCTCCTGCCACCGGCTTTCTGTTCTTTCCTCCTCAACGTGCTCACTCTGCCCTCCCCTCCACTTCTCTGTAAACCATCTTCTTTATTCAGAAGGTTTCTTTTTCAACATCTGACTTTCTGCATTGGCTTGGTGGTTGTCACCATCGTGGTTTTAGCCAAAGCTTACTGACAGCTACAAACACTGAGAGGAGGAGATGGAGAGAAGAGCAGCCCTGCTTGCTGTGTTCTTCACAGCACCTGTGGATTGTTTAAACAGAGCCAGCAACAAAGGACAACAACTTGCTGCGTTTAATTACTTTGCTAATAACAAAGCAAAGAAGAAAAGCCAAAGAAAGCCACTCCTGGGCTATCAGAAGATGGTGAGATAAAGAGCAGACATAAGCTGAAGTGACAAGGGGGAAAGGAGACACCCTCATGTCTGGGGGGACCTGCAACACAAATGTGAGGCAGCAGAAGGGAGCTCGCAGAAAACGAGAGGTTGTCCCAGATAGCTGTTCTGTGAAATGGGACATGGCCTCAAGAAATGCAATAGATAGGGCTGGTGTCTACTCCTGCACTTACTCCTGCCTCTCAGAAAGCCTTCCCCAGCAGGAACACAGGTTTTTAAGAGAATGGGCATGGAAGCAGATACTGCAAAAATGGACATAAGGAGCATTCAAAGTTTAATAAAGATGACACACACTGCTCAGCTGTATTGTCTCTTTGCTAGGGATTTGGGCAGATGAAAGAGGCCATGTCCTCAACTGCACCGAAGAACAGCACAAGCACAACCCATGGCAAAGGATTCAATCTCCTATGTATCTAGTTTACGTGAATGCTCATCCAGGAGCAAGTTATTGCACCAGTCAAAACCATTTGTGTTAGCCCAATCATCCATGCAAACCTCTTTCTGAAGTCAAGGCCAGGTGCTCCTCAGTGCCCCAGGTAACCCCCAGGTTCAGTGACCTTCCACCGTCTGGTCAAAGAAATGGTCCATGAGCTGCCTCATACAGTCTTTGTACAGCATGAGAAGCCTCCACCCCTCCATGCCCACACTTCTGTCCTTGCCTTTAATGAGAGCATCTGGCAGGCAGCAGGCAGCTGTGGTAGCAACACATGCAATAGGCATCCAGGACATGGAGGAAGGTTGGCTGCCATCTTGTACCATTTTATAACAGAATTATCATGTGTATGGGATTTCTTTTACCACTTAGAGACTCTGGAGGGATTTGCAAACTTAAAATGCTATAAATAATACCCTGGGATCTCTTTCCCCTCATGAACACCAAACTGGATTAGCTAGTAATTGCCTGGAAAACACTCTGAGGTATCACTTACGCTACTAATCATGCAGCCCGTTTAAAATCGCCTACCAGTGCTAGCACAGCCTGGAAAGGAGATATAAATACCAACCACATTTTTGTTAAACATGAAAGAGTGGGGAACTTTCAATAGGTACATTGTAATTACATTAATATTTGTCAAGAATTACACTTAATCTCATAAAAATGCCACAAGAAATCAAAACATACAAGCAGTTCTATGTGTCTTCCTCAGGGCAGGCCCTTAGGCAATGCAACATCTCTTGGCAGCACACTAAGCCCATGGCTGCCTCAGACAAGGGTGCTTTTTAATGCAAAACCTTCTGACAAACCTTTACTTCAGGTTTTCCAAAGCAGGGCTAATGCAGCCTAGCCCTGCATAGTTTGCAACAGCAGAAAAGATCACAGTACAAGCAGAGTTTGCAACAGAACAGCTAAGACCAATTTAAAGTGATACAAAAACAAATTGGGAAAAAGATATACTCAACTATTTGAAGCTTAGCTCTTCTTAATCATCCATAGAAAGCAACAGCTCACTCTTGCCATCTCATTGCACAGGTAAGATTAAAGACAGGCGGGAGATTTTTACCCCGTAGTTACAATGTTTAATGTTTCTAAACAGACATATAGTTTGAAAGCACTATTACAGGAAAAAGAAAAGTTGTTGCTTCATATTCTCAACCCACTATTTTCCCCGGGCATTGAGCCAGCGACTGAAGAATGAGGCAAGCTGCTATTTAAAGAGGTATCTTGAATTGCAAGGTTCAGTAATGAACATGACTTGTTACAGTCCTCTTTGCTAAAATCAGGGGCAAATGGAAAAGGCATGGATGAGTGCTCTACAGAGCACTCCATCCTCAGTCAAACTCAGAGGAGGAAGACTGGCGATACACTTCTGACAACTGTCTCTCCATCCCAGTTTCCCTAGTGGCATGAGAACAAACTTTACTCCTTCATTGCCAGCAAGGCTCTGCACAAGTTGCCTCTCCTGTCTGTTGCTGTCAAGGAAGATGCAAGAAGATTATTCCACTGGATTCAAGGAGCAAGGCACATCAGCTTTCACGTTTTATATGAGCTACGAGGGTATATAAAGCCACCAATCTTATCATTGTGACATAACACATATCCTACAGGGGATCATGCTGGGAAAAGAAAAGGTGTGAGCTTCCATGAAAACAATCTTCCTTCCTCATTAGTTGCTGCAATACTCCTGAACTCCTGCCAGAGCTGGGATCCTACATGTGTGCCGGCTCCTTGCTAGGAGACATGGGAAATAAGTTGGAAGAAGTTCCTGCAAAATGAACTTAAGGTCTGCCTGGGCATGGTGGGTCGCTCTCAGCTCCTGCCATAGCTCATCATGCTCCAATATAATTTAAATAGTTCACTGTGGGAAATAAGAGGAGAACAAAGTCCATAGGTTTTGTTTCCTGCTTAGCATCAGAAACACCAGTGAGTTGTTGCTGTAAAACCTCTCAGAAACAAGTCCAGTGTGGGCTCTTGCATCCAGGGCTTCCTGCTATTATAAACTGTGCAAACCAGCATGCTGTGTCCTGCCCATAAGGCAGACAGACAACAGACTGTGGTCTAATTAGAAAAGACATGCTTCCCACAGTCTCCGTAAAGCTGCCTCAGCCTGCAACTAAGGACAAATAAATAACGGTCAGGGCTAATAAGCCCAGAATCACAGAGGAGGAAAAAACACAAATTGGATCTACTCAGATCTTATTTATGTGATCACGAAGAATGTGTGATAATAACTGTGAAGACAAACAAAACCAGCTACGGTTGAGCCAGCTCCTTTTCAGCAGACTCAGACACGCTCCACCTCAACAGACCGTGCCAATCCCTCGGCATTTTTCTGCATTTCCAAACTAATAAGAGGCAAAAAATGGCCAGAGGCAATTACTTGGAGCATTTGAGTAGTGCAAGAGAACCTTCTCCATTTCGATGTGCTAGAGCACTGTAAGAGGGGACAACTGGTATGGGGAGCTGGACAGAACAACCCAGCAATGGTGAAAATGGTGAGGCTGGCACACACCACTAAGGAGAGACGTATTTATGATGTTCTTGGGGTGAAGGTGTTATAGGGATGATGTCCAGAAGTTTTCTGTGCATTATCTGCATGGATCACAGCCAGTCATTACACAAACCCTCAATCTAGAGCCCTCCAACTTTGCATCCCCTCTGCCTGTAATCCTACAGAGAGGGGTCCACCAACTCCAGACACTCTTTGGACGTTTCCAGAAGAGCCAGTTGTGTTGCTGGCAACCTACACCATACAATTGTACCAAGCGAGTTCCACAGCCTATTACTGTGGGTAGAGAAAAATGTAAGAATCTACGTTATGTAGAGAGGAATAATTCCAAGTGACAGTTTCCAACCAAAAAAAACGAAGAACAAGTTGGATTTATCCAAATTGCCTCAGTTCTGTCCCTCTGTTCCTTCCTCAACTACCGAATGACTGTTCAGGCATCTGTTCAGAATTAATTTTCATTATCTATTTTGCCTTTTTGCTCACAAAGCTGAGGCTGGGCCTGTCCCTTGGACATCTGCAGGGCACCGGACCAGTTCACTCCCGCCAGGAACCTGTCCCTGCCAAGTGACAAGGCAGCATCCACTGGGACAAAACAGTGCCAGCTCCCACCTGTCAGTAGTACTGGGTGCTAAGTGTCACTCCTTGGGTGCAACCACACACTTGACAGAAACATTGATGTTGCCAGTGCTCTCTTCTACTCAGTGAAAACAGGGGCTGGACTCAAGACCAAGAGGCTGCTCAGAGCTTTTCCCACAAGGACAGTGTCAGTATGAGCCACCATATGGGATGAGACATGAAGCAACTTTGCCTTAGCCTCCTGATTGAACAGGACTAATCAGGCTGAACTTGGGGCCCATCTGCTGACTGCTCTGATCACAGGCTATGAAACCAAGAAACTTTACCCATGAGCTGGCAGGACTATGGCCACATACGGTGGAGAGGGAGCACCATCGACACATTCACCTGCTCCTTGGTCCCTTCAACGCTGCTCTGAAGGAAACCACTTCCATTCTGTCCTGCAGAGATCAGTCTCTGGAAACAGCAAGCAATGCTGTGCGTTGCTGCTGCCTCAGATTACTCATCAGACTGGAATATGCATCACTTGAATCAGAAATGTACTTACTTATTCTAAAAGAAACATCTCCACATTGGAGACTTTGAAAGATTCAGTCCTCACAAGGTGCTGCTCAGCGCTCGGGGACCACTGGGCATCTCCTGCTCAGTGTTTGAAAAAGCAGCAACCTCACTGGAAGGCTGTAGAGCCCTGGCTGAGCAGAGGTCAATGAGAGAACTTCAGGCCATAGAGACAGCTTCACTCTGCCTCAGCTGCTTCTGCTTTTGAGGAACACAGCCAAGAGGAGTTGGTCCCAGAGCCATTCCGGTGGTGTGAAAGGAGGCAGCATTGCAGGCGAAGAGGAACGTGACCTCAAGAGACACGATCCCTGTTAACATGCCCTTCATTTTGCCCTCAAGGCAGGCTCAGCACCACATCATGGGCTTCAACGCCTTCAGCTTCTGTCCACTCCAAGTTGTGGGTGCATCAAAGCACTATCCAGAAGCCTGGAAGCTCAGAATGTAGAGATCCACCACAGAGAAGGTGCAAGATGCACCAAGGTAGCAGATTACAGCAAAAGCCTTGACCTAGACTTTGGGTAACTGCAGCTTAGTCTCCATGACTTCTTTGCATCCTTGCCCTATGCTGAGACAGCTGGTTAGGGTGCCTGTCCATGACAGGTACGTTCACTGCTTTCTGCAAACAGCTTATCTGCAGAGAACTGGACTAGACTCAAACTCATTTCATGTGGGTCACTGACCAAGAAGGCATAATGACTTCTCATCTTTTATCTGCGCAGTCTGGATCCAGACCACTGATCTACAGAACCACTGAAACTGCCTAGTTTCACCCCATCTCCTCAGTTAAAGGACGTCTCCTTCTCAACAACACCGCCCTAGCGACTGTGGCAGAACCAGCAGAGCTACTTCTCTGCAACGCCTAGAGGAGAATTCCCCTTTCATAGGCTCAGTTATAGAGGAAAATCTCAGTACCTGCCCATGTGAGTCAGCTATTCCCCTGAATCCTGACCACCTTGTCTGCAGGAGCTGGCTGGGAAAGGCAAAACCAGAAAGACAGAAAGGGTTGCGTCCTAAATAAAAACATGTCTAAACACTTGCAAGGAAAAAAAAAAATTAAAAAAAAAAAGAAGAGGGAAAACCCACATTTAGCTTTGTAAGGCAGTAACGAGCACAGCAATACGCAGCTTCAAGGCTACACAGCCAGGTCAGAAAACCCTCCAGAGAGAAGGAACTAGGCCACAAAACTCTGATATTAGCTGCTGGAATCTGCCTGCATTATCCAAAATCTGTGGGTGAGGCCCCTCTGATGGCTGAGCTGGCTGCCCTCCTTCGCACAGCGAGTTACATGCTGAGGGGCTGTGGGAAGCAGCGCCAAATTCTGAGAGAAAAAAGAAGACATGACCAGGATGCCAGGCACTGCAGGTGATGCCTCCACCTTCCTGGAGCCAACAGATCGCCCCAGGTCTGTGTGAGAGGCACCCACTGATCTAACAGCCAGTATCAGGGAGAGGATCCCCACGCTCTGTTGTGCAGAATCTGGAAGTCTGGAGAGCAGCAATCCACAGTTTGATCTCTCTTGGATCCACTGCTGCCCATAGTACAAGGGCTAGCTGCTGGCCTATTTATCTCTGCCTCTAACCCCTGTGTGGTACAACTCCAGTGTAGCGAGAGATGGCTCTGGCAGACACTGTTATGGCAGAAAACTCTTCGAGGTTATTTGTCCTTACTGTCCTCAAAGGAAAAAATTTCAGTATTATGGGCAATATCACTGCTGAAGAGAACACGCAAAAACTTGGAAAATGCATCATTTTATCAACAGAAGCAAGGTCATCCCAACCTGGAAATGACTACATTCAATGTTACCGTCTCCCTTTCTGTAAGCAGGGTTTGAACCTCTCAGTAACCATCCATTCCCCAGAGAAACATCTTCCAGTAACTTTGATGTGAATTAATTAGGTTTGCGGAGCTAGTAAGTGCCATCTGCCTGCCACAACACTGCCGGAGACTCCATGGATGGGGAGAGGATGGGCCGTCTCTTCTCACACCACCTGCTGCTCCTGCATCCTCCACGAGCCCCAGCAAAGGCTGACAAAGCAACTGGCAAAGGGAAACATTCAGCAGGGCACAACAGTGAAGACAGAAATGCCTCCTTTCTGACAAACGCAACTCTCTCATTCGAGCCCTCATTTATTCTCATTTCCAGGAACTCTGTTTCTGCTATTCCAGCCCTAAGCTTCTGCATACAGTGTTTTAATGAGGTTCATTCCACTGATGTAAAGGGCACATCGACCACACTGCTCCATTTATTTCTACCTGAAGCATCCAAGATCTGCTTCTCAAAGAGTTTGAAAAGATAAGATCTATTAAAAGCCCAGCCCCAACTGGTAAACAAAGTCCATTTCTGGACTGGCTCTGGCAATCCAATCAGTGAAGGCATTTAAGGACAGGACGTACAATATTGGAAAATAAAATCGCTTTGAAAAAAATCCTCCTTGCTTATTTACCAGATAACGACAGAAGAGTCAATGCCAAGCACAGCCAATCTGTCCTAGGGTGTTCAGAGACAGTCTTTATGCCGAGGCATCCCTTTTTTCCTCCTCGTCTGCTTAAACACATCCCGCCCATTGGTCTCTACCCTCACCTGGGCCTGGGAACACTTCCAGAGGCTCCTTCTCCAGCAGTGCAGAGGCAGTAAAATTCCCAGCACTGCACTGTCAGATAAACTGGTGCTTTGGTTTTGTTTCTCATTATAAAATATTCTGAATTCTGCCCTTCTCTCACTGGAGGTAAGGATATTTTGATGAGTTATCTTCCTCTTATAAATATTTGCTGTTGGAAACCATTTGCAGCATAGAACTTGTCTAAGGAAAGAGAGAGCAGCTGATGCTCTGTTTATTTGGGACTGTTTCTTGTACCGTCCATGGTCCTTCCCTACTCTTTGTACAGATACTTTTAAGAAAGATCAGCTGCTGTTCTGCAAACAGAAATCTACAGATAAAAAAGAAGAAAGGCAAGCCAACTCAGCAAGCTAAACTCAGAGTTAAGCCTAAGTTTGTAAAATCTAGACTCAGTTCCTTGCTGTGCCAGACTCCCAACATGACACTCCTGCCCATCTTACAAGGGATTAACAACCTTCCCTGACAAGAGTACAGCCACACACACCCACTAACAGACCCGAGAAAAACCATGAGAGGGTTTTTCACCAGCGAAGTCTGAAGGAGCACTGTTAGAAGCAGCCTTTGGCTGCTCCAGCTCTTCTACGGACCATCATCTAATCCCACCTCACCCTCTGCCCCATCCCTTCCTGCCATGAACTTCCAGATAATAACTGAAAAATGTGACAAACCTAACTTTAATCATGTTCTAACCCGGGTTGGTATCATTAATCTCGCAGCCACTGATGGGTAATTTAATTAGGGTGCATTTGTAATGAATTACAATCATCATTTAGCACTATTGTTCCCAACATGAGCAGAGGGGAGTCAGAAAACTGGCACAGTTGATCTTCTTAATTACTCGCACACTACACAAGCCACCCCCAACCCCAGCTTTTCACTGCTGGTTTTACAGATAAAGGAACATGAGCACCAGGGACCCCCCCTCCACTGAGCCTGGCAAACATCTCTGGGTGTCCTCCCCACCAGCAATCAGTGACCATGGGTCTGCAAAACAGGACCTTTGATGAAAGAGGTACCAAACTCTAAGCAAGGAGAAGGATAGAAAGTGGCCACCTTAGCTCTCTTTCTCACCACCTATGAACATTTAATACAGATGTTAAGGTACAGCCAGGTGCCCAACAAGAATAAATGGGCATATTGTAAGTCCAGAAGTATCCCAGCTACAGGGTCAGATTTATCAAAACGCTCATTTGATGATGGCTGTATGGTCCCACTGGAGCTACAGGCACAAAAAAGGCTGCAGTCACTAACAACATTCTAATGGATAGAGAAAAATTTGCCCCAGAGTTTTCAATCCATCTCTACAAGACAGTATCAGAAATTTCCAGCCAACAATGTTTGTCTCCGGTCAGCTCCTTCGCTGCTCTGTGCGGGATGCGCGGCAGCGAGCGCATGTATTTATTTCAGACGTGACTTCAGTCTGCAAAATAGGAGCAATCTGTTGACGTGGCTGAGAGCCAACCCATCTCCTCCCTATCTCCGTGCAGAATATACAGACTCCACCACAGACGTTGTGTCGTGCATCCCACTTCTAATGGCCAGGCCAACCTGCTTTTGAACTAAACCGCCCGAGGAGCTGCTCAACTTTTTTCATCTTAGTAAGGCATTTTATATAAAATGTAACAGCTCTTAAGCATAGGACCAAAGGAGAGTAAGCCCTATATATCACCTCCAAGAGGGTGGTCAGAACCCCCTTCTGGGTGTTTTGGACACAGGTCTCCACTGAGAAGAACATTTGGGTTTCCAGACCTCAGCATAAGGAACTGCTTCACCCCAGCTGGGACACCCCAGTTCTGGTACATGCCTATAGGGAGGCAGAAGCAGGTCAGATCTTTAAGAGCACGGGTTCCCACAGTCTGGGTCAGAGTCCTAAAGGCAACATGACCTTGTCTCTCCTGTCCACAAACACATTCAGCTGAGACTCCACAGCAACTCCATCTGAAACTGGCTAAAAGTGCCCCAGAATGCTTTTTCCCAGAGATCATGAAGGACTGCTTCCTATGTGTGTGGAATTTGCCTTCAAATCAGAGGATTCCTGGGCAAGGCAAAACACTGGGTTTTGGCAAACCTCTTTTCTAGACAAATGCTTGAAAAGGAGCTTATCAATTTGGACTGTCAAGCCATGCCCCCGTGCCAGAAAAATGAGCAAGGAAAAATTATTAAATGCATGTGCAAACCCTCTGTGTCAGTGTAATATGGTAAGGGAAATAATTTGGCGTGGCTCAGGGCAGAAGATAACTGTGCCTCTGTGATTTGGTAGTGGTCTTTCCAAGAGTTGACAAAACGGTTGGATAAAGTACTGGACAGTAGCAAACGGAAAACAGGGAATAGCCTGGAATATACAATAATGCAATCTTTTTTAATTGGTGGCTTATACTTATCTGAAATATTGTGCACTTTATTTAAGATAAGCCCAGGAGAGCACTGAAAAGCACTGGAGAGAGGAAAGAAAGAGCCTTTCATAAAAACCCCCAGAAATTCTAAGAAAATTGTACGAAGGGACAAAAACAAGAGACTCATAAAAGAGGTCTATAAAACACTGAGATTGTAATAAAGGAAGAAAGAGCACTGCTCTTTGCTCTGGAAAAGGAGAACAGGAGAGAACTCAACTGAAAAAAAAAAAAATTTAAAGGCTTTAATTTTCATGCAACACATGTGTTAATTAACCTGTGCAACCACTGCTGTAAGGGAGCAGAAGCACAGAATTTAATGAAAATTAGAGCAGACAACAACATCCCATTTTCTAAATGGATTTCTGCCATTTCCATTTTGCTTTTGAGAGTGGGATGCGGTCAAGAGAAACCTTCTAATCACATTATTAACAATGCAGTAACTGATCACCATTTCATTATGATTTCCTAAGTCGAGTATAACTTCTGCAGCAGCACGTACAGCTGGTAGCTCAGGTGGTGAAAAGCTGCTGAGCTGCTCTTTTCTGGGGAAGGTCTTGCCCACTCTGCCCCTGTTCTGCTTTAAGGGCAGGGCAGAACCAGGCTGGCTGTCCCATCCCTGTCTTTGCCACTGCCATGCACAAAGTGCTGCTGGAGGTTGGGAAGGAGCGCGGTGGGGAAGAGGTGTAAATGCATCACCAGTTTACTTCATAAACCCCTTCCCGTCATATTGCACCCAAAGACTGGGTCACTGCCAAGACAGAAAGACACTGCAACTTAATACAAAGTTTCAGGCAGACTTGTTACCTGCTCCCATTCCCTGCCATTATAAAAGCTGAAAAATACAAGGGAAAAAAATGCTATTTATTGTTGGGTTGCTGGCCAAATGCAGAGTCAGCATTTTTGTTATGTACAATCAGCACTTCTTTGTCAGTCACTTTTCTCCACCTGCTTTCACGTAGCGAGTGAAAAGGATAAAATACCTTTTTCCTAGAGAAATGATTGTAAAGCCACTTCAAATTAGAGGAGGGATGCAGGTGCAGGTGCAGCTCTCAGCTGCCACACTCAAAGATGATGGTGTTACAGGCTGGCAGTGTCACTCTTCGGCTGCAGAACCTCTACCGCAGCAGCTCTCAGCCCCACGACTTTCCTCCACTCTCAACTTTGTGAAATCCTGACTTCTGAGAGCTGTCATCACTCAATCCTTCTTCCTGCTAGAACTGATATATTGCAGGGATGCACTGGGAAAAGCACAGAATACTCATGAGATGTGCTATCCCAAGAGTAATTTTCCCTTTGTAAATAAATTTTGGCCACCACCCAGTCTGGGTGGGATGACTGGGAAGCAGCTGATATTTGAAATCTCAACCACAGCATGAAAATAGTCTTTAATGAACTGTGTGTCTGAGGAGAAAAGAATTGGCTGCAAAATAACAAGTGATAACCATTGGAAAAATAAGCGAAGCATATGCAGGAAGAAACTCCATTAGAGTGCCAGCCATGCAATTAAAGATGGATGTGGTAAACTCGTGTGCGAGCAGTTCACGGTGCTGCTGTGACCCACAGCCCCATTAGTTCTGGAGCAAGGGTAAGCTGATTAGCTCTGGAGAAGGATGATGGCAGAACTCATCAGCTAAGCTTGTTAGCTGCCACACAAAGTTGGTGTACCTTGGAAGCTTTGCAAAGTGATTAGCTCAGGGTGGGAGGAGGCAGCAGAGCCTGCTACAGTAGATGAATAACCCAAAGCAGTCACTGCGTGGGCATGAGCTCCAAGTACAGATTGGCTGCCTGGGCTCCGGCTGCCTGACAAAGCTGGGAAGGGGGGTCTGCTTTGGCTGGGGTGCAGGGGGAAAAGACACCCATTCCAGATCACAGCGTGTCTGAAGCTTGCCAAGCCTGTGTCTTGGTCACAGCCAAGGTCTGCAGCCTTCTTCACAATGGAACTAAGCTCTCATGGTCTGCAAGTCCCTCCAAAATCCCTGCCTGCCATTGCTGAGTGAGCTGTGATCCATGAAAGGCTGGGGAGGCAGGTGCTGTCCTTTTGCCAGCCCAGGACAAATGCCACCAACTCCCCGAAAGACCTACTGACGAAGTTTATTTTAAATGCAAACCAGAGGAGAAGACTAATTCAGCCCAATGAAAAATGACTATTTTCTTCCATCTCTCTTCAGTCTGCACAGTGATGCCCTGCAGTCACTCAAGAAACAATTCCCAATAAGACATGGCTCTAAACGTCTCTCCTCCTTCTGTGGTGGGACCCTGCTTCAGCCATCCAGTTGGGGATTTGACCAATACTTTGTGCGTTTTTGTACAGCAAGGTAACCATTTTGTCCCATCTTAAAAGGGTTCAAACAGCTTGTTACAAGCTGCTTCAGCCCTCCAAAAACTGCAGAAACCTGCCTCCCCTCAAACTGCCTGCCCACAAGCTAAGCAAAAATACCCAAAAGAGCCTTGGTCTTTCTGCCAATTCACTATGGCTAAATTCTTGTACATGTAACTTTGTTTGCTAGTTGGGGTTTTTTTCCTTTTTTTTTTTTTTTTTTCAATTAAAAAAAAGACTGGGAAAATAATATTAAATATTAAAAACCCAATGAAAATAAATATTAAAAAAGCTTTAATCACAAACCCACAGATGATTTAGGCTACATGTGGCTATAAGAGTGTAGGAAATGTCTGCAGTGGTGTAGAAAGTTAATTCTCTAGGTACAGTTGAAGAGGGAAAAATACGTGCTTTAACTTGACACTTTTCAATTTTGAAGTGCCTACCTGCAAAATTTCATTGTGAATGCATGGGAGATGTCTTATGCATTCATTAAGACTGTTTGGTTAATCTGCTTTTATATAAAACTAAAACAGATTCATAAACTTCTCCCAACTGCCCCAGCATTGCCTGCCAGCATTCTTCCCTTTCTGACAAGCTTTGTAAGACTTGATTAAAAACTTTTCTTAAATTTCCATATCCTGAAGTCAAGGTAGTAGATGACAATCTTTGTTTTTGTTTCAAAAGAAAGAAACTTCACAGTTGCAGAGAAAACATGATGCAAGTATAACCGACAGCTCAAAACCAGATGGCAAATAATTTTATCTCAAAGCATATTGTTATTTTTACATTGCATTTACAACTTTCAACACTCATATTTGGCAATACTGCTGTCCCTCGTTTTATGTAGGTTAAAAGTGAGAAGCAGCTGTCTGCTCACTTCAAAGTCAAGTATTTACCCCCAGGTAGGATCTATTTATGTGCATTTAACCAACTATTTATAGTCATGTGAAAACAGAAGGTTTTTATGAAAAGTGCTGGCACAGACTTGACTATATCAGCGTTGGTAACACCTCCTCTGTTCCCACTGGACCTTCTAATTCGATAGCTCCTTTGGTAAAGATGAGCTGGAATGTTGGGGACCTGCGATATCAACATTTCTTTGAGCAACGCCTCTACTTCCCCAGTTGCTTTTCTGCTGCTTGTAGTGATAATCTTCCAGTCATGCAGCGAGGCACCAAGGCACTTATTACTTTTATTAGATAGGCTACTAGGGCTTTGGGAAGTATTAATAGTCCATCAGAGGAAACACTGACACCAATCTCCAAGTACTCGAGGCAGAACATTTCTGTGCGACGTGGATGGTGATGAGCGCAGGACAAATGCATAGCCAGATGAGATAGAGTGTCACCCACAGACATAATCTCCCTTCATCCCACGAATTTATTCTCCCTACTGTCCTTTCTAAGAAACATGACAGTCACACAGCGAGATTTCTAAAATGAGATATACACCCCAGTCTCTTAGCAAAGCAGCAATAGGAGCAAGAAAAACAATTCATTCCTAGAAGCTGATATTCATCACTCCTTGCCCTATTTGCTGCTCCTACCACAGCAAACGGGACTATTCTCATTCCCAAGCTTGAGTGCACAAAGATCCATTAGATAAAAAAAATATCTAAATGAGAAATGCAGCAAAAAGAAATGAGTTTAGACAGCTCCTCCTCTCTGATCTTGACTATAATAATTATGTCTATGTCATGTGAATTCATGGCTGTGCATCCTCAGCATAGCTCATTTTACCCACTAACTTCAAAATCCTCTTCCAGCTGTTCCTCTCTCTCCTCACCACCTTTCCAGGTGTCCAAAAGTTCACTCATTTCTCTTTACCATCAAAGCTTTCCATTACAAGGCCAGTGTTCCTCAGCGGCCACAGACACACTTTGCTCTGCTAAGGAAGGTTTGCAGCTTTGAAGACCAGAAGACAGTTTCACCCTCGAGCCTTCCCATGCTTTTCCACATGCTACCCTTCCAGCCCGGAAGAGCCTTTTGGGAGCAATCCATGCAGACATTAACACATCCTTCTTTCAGATCTTTCCAGACGCCCTCCTGCAGAGAGAGCTACAAAACTCTGGCAGGCAATCAAGACAGGCAGGTGACAAGCCGGCTCTGTCCCTCTTCCTCTTGCTGGCTGCCAGGTTCCTGCTGTGCCCTTCGACCTGCCTGTACTGTCAATTAACAAACCAAATGAACCAACAACCACAAGTGTAGACTCGTGACACCGCGCCAACCACCATCTAGTCCATTTGCTCATGTGCTGTTCCTTCCACACCCCTTTGATTCTCCTTCAGTTTTTCTTTAAGACTGTGAGCTTTCTGGATAAAGTACCTATCTCCATTTATTGTTCATAGAAGAGCCAGTATTAATGTGCTTAATAATAGCAGCTAACCTTTGACTGCTAAAGTATTAGCAAAGCCACCTGTAAAGCTGTGTCATATTTAGTGAGTTGTCAGAGCAGCAGCATCATTAAGAAGCACAAGCACACAAGTGATGTATGGAAAACACTGCCAGAGATACAATCAATAGGTTGGTGGGTGATTTATTCCAAAACTGATGGAAGCGTAAGGCCTGGCAGTGAGAACTGCTGAAAGCAGGGAAGCAAGGCAGGTTAACACTCTCTATACCATAACAGTCCTACCACCTGGTTTGCAGTAGCTACTTCTGGTGAAAGCCATACATGTGGGTTTGAAACAAAAACGACTCCCACAGTCTGTGAACTTTCACTGACGTACTACTGTCCACTTCGTTACCCACCACTTGTACCAAGGTTTCTCCTCTGTTATCCCTAATTCTCTCTTCAGCTTTTTACTGAGATCAGTGCTTTTATGAGTACCCTTACTCACTCTCCTAATGATTTCTGCTTGGATTTGCAAGCTCTTTTATTCCTTCTCTTCTCGTTTCACATCAGAGGAACATCAAGACTTTTGCTGCCTAGTGTTAGCTTTGTATCTGTACATGATGTTCTCACTGTGCTCACTGGGACCTGCAGGCTTTATAATTAGGGCCAGGATTCAAGCAGCACCAAGCACACTTACAAAGATTTTCTTCAAAACCAAAAGGAAACTTCCCCTCCCCTTCCCAGCACAGGCCTCCCTCCTACCACAGCTCTGCAGGCTAAAGATGATGACAGCTAAAGAAAAAAGCAATCGCCCTCCCCTGCCCAGCACAGCAAACCCAGCTTGCTCTCCATGGGCAGCAATGCACCAGCCAAGGCACAGTTCCAGTCTGCAAGCAACAGAGCTCTTTCTGGGTGTTGCATTAACCAATCTCTTTGTAGACACCCAGGGATTGCAGCAGCATCTCCCCCTACAAAGTGAAGAGACCCGCAGGACTTGTGCTCTGGAACACTGATTCCCTCCTGCACAGCCACGTCAGCCGCTCTGCGCACACCAGCTTGACCCAGCGAGCCCCGAGCTCGTGCCCCACCAGCAATTCCCTCCAGCCCGTTCAGCAGCTCCCATGGTGGGAAGATGGGACCTGTTGATGTCTGCAGTTTTGTGTAAGTGCGAATTGATGAGCTACTTCAGGAAGCTAATATTAATTCCTGGAATAATGCGTCAGGGCTGCCTGGCTGATTACCCCTCATTCCTGTCTGCTTACAAACAATGATTACAGTCTAATCTCAGCACTCTTGGAGGAGCTGTGGAAAGTACCCTTCATCTAGTGTAATTACGTTCCAGCTCCCTCGGAGCTGAGGCTCTTATTCACTCCCAGCATTATCTGCAGACTAATCTAGTCGGCTGGAATGGAGGTAAAAATTACTCCAAGGAGCTGTAGTAAGCTCTTGGTCTGGCTCCAGAGCCAAGTTAAAGAAACCAAATTGTTTTGTGGTGGTCAGGAAAAGGCATAAGATGAAGGAGAGATGGATCCAGCATATGGCAAACGTGAGTGTTTGCTGGCACCACTGACGGCCAGGGTTACTTTAATATAACTCAGTGAATCTTGTTTTCTGCAGAGATGCTCAGCCTGCTGTGCTTCCTTCAGCCTCCAGTGTGCTTCCACCCATTTCCAGCAGGATGGATACACAGCAGACATCTCTGCAAGCTCTTTTAAAAGAAAAGATAGAAGAGGAAACAGCCTCAAGTTGTGCCAGGCGGGACTTAGGTGGGACATTATGGAAAAATTTCTTCACCAAAAGGGTTATCAAGGCCTGGATCAAGGCAGTGGTGGAGTCCCCATCTCTGGAGGGGTTTCAAAGCCATGAAGATATGGTGCCGAGGGACATGTTTTAGTGGTGAACTGGCAGTGCTGGGTTAACAGTTGGACTCAATGATCTTAAAGGTGTCTCTAAACCAAAACGATTCTGTGATTCTAGACAGCCTTTTCCCAATGGGATCTGGTCATACAGTCTCTGAAAGTTGCTCCTCCACACTTCAGCGAGACCTCAAACAGTACTACAAGACAGTAAATGTCAAAACATCACCAGCCTTTTGAATGTGAGGGGAAGGCTTAGCTGTTTCCAGAACTTTTGTTCTAAATACCAAAGTCAAGTACAGTATATGCCTGATTTAATCCTGCAAAGGCTTCCAGGCAACTTCATTTTGCCTAAAAACCACTTCTGGGTAACTGTGTGCGTCAACACCCTCTAAATCCATTTTCTGATTATGTTATTTTCTCCAAGACCTTCACATTATAATGTTGTAACTCTGTTTCCCTTCAACGTAACTACATTCTAGAAGGACATCAACATTTCCTCCCTCTCCTGTTAAAAACACACAGCTTTATACCACCTCCTTGCTCAGACAAGACTACAGTCCTCTGCTCAGCAACAGGAAAGTCATCTCCATTTGAGGCCAAAACCAGGATCCTTTGCTGCCTTTCCTTGCTGGTGACAGGGAGGTGGTGATGGGACAGGATAATAGCAACAGGTACTGGTAACCAGAGCAGGGGGTCTCCCGTGACCGCAGCACACACTATGGTTGCCAGCACAGGCTGAAACTCTGACCACTATTTCATATTCAATACTGCTACTGGTACCTGCTAGATTAATGCACGTGAAAAAGAAGAAAAAAATACCTGTTTGCACATGTTGCAAGCACATTTTGCCTTTGCTGAGGGGATGCTCTGTAAGCAGGAGTCCACCCCTGTGAACGAAGCAAGGGCATGAGCTACAGCCGTGCCTGAGGCTCACGCGGTTTAACTGCAGTAATCTGGGAAGTGAGACATCACTCCCCAAAGCCTTATTTCCCAGAAGGCAACCTGATACCTGGGCTGCCAAAGGTCCTGTGTTTTAATTAAGTGTTAAATCTAGTTTGGGGTTTTTTTTTAAATCTAGTAAGATGTTTCTCCTTCCCACAGTGCCGTCACTCTTTGCTGTAATTCAGTAAGGAGAACAGTTAATTAAGTTTGAACAACAGTGTCTAATGACTTCTATTTAAAGCTGTTCATAAAAAAATATTACAAGCCCTTAGAAATTACCTAACTTTGGAAGCTAACATGGTACCTTAAGAGAATAAAACAGCACAGTCCTGCACACTCCCACTTCATAGGCATATCTTCTAGCCCAAGCAGAACAGTGGAGCAAGGCATCCACTGCTGCCCTACAAATGCTTATTTTTAATTTAAGTCATGATGAGAACACCATAAAAATAACAAAACGTCCCTGAATGCAGGGATCAAGATGAGTACTGGCAGCAGCACTGTTAAGCACAGTTTCATTTAAATTACTTGTCAGGAGTAACACATCTGCTTCTAACCTGTGTGGAGCCGTGGCCTCAAGCAAAGAGAGACAGAAAAGGAAAAAGGTCCTGAAGAGATGAGAAAGAGAGAGGAGACAACAAAATGAGCCAGTCTAGAAACCCAGACAGCAACCAAAGCAGAATCACCCCAACTCCCAACAGGATGAAGGTAATCTCACCACAAGTGTCTTGAAAAAAGATCCGAGGGTGAGAGAAGAGGGAACAAAGGGTTAGCTGTTCTGTTCAACATCCATACAGCTTAATGCTTATGTCCATCTCTAGCATTTACAGCATGCACAGAGGTTAAGCTGGGACATGTGATGGTATAGGGCCACTTCCAGCCCCTGCACCAGAAAAACCCCAAGAGTAAAATACACACACAAGATTTAAACACGTCACTGGCAGATGATAAACACTAGAATTAACAAAAAAATTTATAAGAAGGCTGTTCAAATATTAGCCCAATTTAGCATAAAAGAGGAGATCTAGTGCAGCATTAACCTCAGACAGACCTTTTAAAAACACATCCTGGAAGATGTGTGCTCACTACACCCACTCATTGAAGTATCTGTAATGAGTTCCCTCCTACCTGCTATCTTGGATCTGGAGGGAACCCCTTGAGGTAACTTGCTTCCTAGTCTCGTCTCCTGCTTAATGCATAGACTTCGAGTACTTAGGATTGCAAGAGGGAAGCCTTACTTATCTTATTCTTGTTGGCAAAGAAGTGACAAAGACAACTATCCATCACAAGGATCACACCTGATTTATTTACTATGCAGCCCTAGTAAAAAGATCTCTTCTCTGACTCTACTCAAACTAAATCTTGGCAACATAATAAATAGAAACATGAAAATGAAGCCTAGTTTCATCCTCCTTTTTGAAGTCAGCAAAGAGACACGCTGAAGGGAGTTCAAGCCTTCACCCCAGGGAGGAGTTGGATTCTGCTGGTCCCCATGTTGGGGACACATATTTACCTTCTTACTGTCAAAGCCATCCCAGGTGTCATTTCACAACACAGCTCTCCCTGTAACATGACAACTTTACCCGTTTCACAAAATCATCTACAAGCTCCCACTCCACAACTCTTGTCCTCAGAGCATCATAAATCACCAAGGCAGGATAATATTTGAGGACCTAAAAATACTGCAGCTTAAATCAGCCTTAAAATTGGATGTGTACACCAGTAGGCAAGGAAGAAGAAATACTGTAGCCTGACTCCAGAAGGTTTTCAGGAGTGATCCAGAGAATACAAGGCCTGTAAAACTTCCTTCTGTACCAAATGCAACTAAAGAAATAATAACCCCTCAGGTAAAAATAATACTTATAAATAAAGAAAAAAACTTCCCTTTTCCATCTAGTAGAATCCCCTAAAATTCTTAAGAAAAAAAAAAAAAATCCCTGAAGATTAGGTTGAATTACTTGGAGTTTCAAAGCCTCTGTCCTGGTTAGAACAGAACTAATTCAGTTCAGTGATTTTTCTCTCCAGCTTGGTTCTTCTAACTAACTTCTTCTAACTTCCTTAAATTAGCAGCGTGTTTTTGCAGGCAGTGTCTGCTGCTGGCAGTGATACCACCTGATGTTTAGACTTAGTACCAAGGGTTGGTGTGCAGACCAAGGCCACTGATGGATCTTGGGTACCACATTGGGGGGTGCAGGAAAGTGAAAGGCGGCACCTGCAGGGAGGAGCGGAGAGGGCAGGTGACCCCAAACTGACCAGCAAGGGATTCCAGCCCATATACCTCATATTCGATATAAAGCTGAAGGATCATGAGGGTCAAGACCTGCTTGGCTCGGCTTTTCCAGATTCTTCCTTGCTTCTTCAATGGCCAGCATCCCAGAAGGACTCTGTCCGTTCTGCCTTCAATCCCAATCTGTGTGTTCCTGAATCCAGTACCAGAATCCAGCTCCTGAACACAGCTCCCGTCTGCTGCTGGGCCCAGTCTGGGACTTTCCAGTGCCTGCTCCACAGTAGTGATGGTGACAATTGACATCTGGGGGTTTGGGTTCAATACTGGTTTTGTATATATTCCATGATTATTATTTTCATTGTAATTAAAGCTGCTCTAGTTTCCTTTTCTAATCACTAAGTCTCTTATTCCCTTTGTCTTCTCCTTTGGAGAAGGAGGGGGGTTAACAGAGAGCATCTGTTATTGGTCTAAGGGGCCACCCTGACCCTAAACCATGATGGCCTCTGTCACAAAGTGCCATCAAGAAGGCTATCAGAAAACTGTCTGAAAAACAGCACAAGGGATAGAGTGCTATTAAAAGTCTATAAATTAACTGAATGAAATTAAAAAAGAAGGTAAAACAAACAATCAGTATTCAACATAGCAAAATATTACACTGGTGTTCCCTGAGGACTGGTTTTGTCTAACATATTCTGCAGCTATTTGCAATAAGGGAGTGAACTGTGATGTGGTGAGACTGTATATGACATTGTTGGTGTGGGGGGCATTGAGCTGACCTTGGCTAGTTTGCCTCTTAGGAGCACTAAAAAGCTTCATATTCACTGTGGGTTATCTTGGGAGAGGTTCACTTGCTTTAGTTACAGAAAATATAAAAACACAGCTGTTTAGCAGTTAAGGAGAAAGCTAAGAGAAAGCACAGAATAATGAAGGTATTTACTCTTTTCTTGCAAGATGCAAGGGAAATGATACCCAAAGGAACTGAATGGCGATTTTAAATAGATGCAAAAACCTCCTTTCTCAAGCCCTGCATTGACCTCTCAAGCTCACTGTCACAGGCTGTCTCTTAGATCAAGAGTTCAGAAAAGTCCCAAACTGGATTAGATACATTCATAGCAAGCTAGTGGTGAAACACATTTACCAAAGCTTATGAAAAACATCTTTTATATAAAGATACCACGGAGGTTTCTTAGGCTGGGTTACACCACAATCTTTTTTGAAAACTGAAAATAAGCCATCTTTCTATATTTGAACAAGCCTGAAAAACTTCCCTTTAACTTGCAAGCAGTAAGAATTAACACTTAATAGCAGCTTGCACACCAGAATTGGAACACCTTGACAAACCAGCAGAGTCATTACTGCTCCCATTTCACAGATGGGGAATGAGACAGTGTGGAACAGTCAGTGGCAGAGCTGGATCACAGTTAGGGCATTCCTGGATTATTTGGGCTGTGGACTTGCCAACAAGCTAATGTATCTGCTGGCTGACGAGAAACAAGAACAGCAGCAGATCCAGTCTCATGCGGTGAAGAGGAGCATCCTCAGCTGTTCTTAGTCTCTCAACCGTCCCCATCCACGGCCCAAATGTGGGCAGGTTTGCACTGCAGCGGAGGGCTCTCCAGGGAGCTGCACAGTTCAACAGAGCTTTCCAGAAGCACATACCCCTTTGAGATATGTATAGGATAACTATGAACACTATGCACAGGATAACTTTCCAAAATCAATTTTATCAGTTCCCTGTGCACTGCAACTTCCATGCAGTTATTTACAGGCAGCAGAGGGCTGGCAGGCTCAGGAGGAGCAGAAGAGTTTTCATCCAATTTGGACAAGAGCTCCAGCAATGCCCCTTCTCACTTTTTATATCAGGTTGTGCACATAGGTGCATCTCAGAGGCTGAATCTGTCTGCTGTCAGCTAGGAAGCAACTGTTCAAAGCACTATATGGATAGCTGAGGAAAGCCTGCCCTTCATGGTTTCCTCTTCTGTGTCAAGCCAACCCTATGGCCAGCCACCAGCTCTGTCCACAACCCAATCGTTGACTTCCCTCCAGGTGACCATATTTGCTTTCCAAATGTTCTTCTGTCAGACACATGTCCTCCCACTGAGCTGCACAGTCCAACGTCTGCACACATTTGCTTTTATGATTTAAAAATAATAAATTCAGAAATGAATTTAACTTTAAAACCTGTAACGGCTTGAGAAGTCTCTAGAGTGAAACAGGAGGAGGGAAGGGGGAACACAGGTTAATAAAAGCTGTTAATTAGAGTCAAATTTGCTGCTTAATGTGTCAAGAACTAGTGAGTTACAAGTTAATCAACTGTTCTAAGTTCCTTGGGAGAGCAATAAACCTGAAGCCTGAAAATAGAAGGAGAAGGGCAAGGTCATGGCCTTCAAAGAAGGTGTCTATAAAATTGCTTAACCCTAAGGTTGAAGCTGGGAGCATCCTCAAAAGAGTTTGGGACTTCCCCCATTCTGAACATCCTGCTGTATCAGTAATCAGCACTCCAAGTCTTTCACAGTACGGTCAGGTTCAGAGAGATTTCCTTTTCATCTGCACTGGTTGGGACTTCTATAAGTGTGACAAAAGACACAGAAAAGATTGGTAACTCTTTGAATCCTTGATATTTTGTTTCCACTGTTGTCTTTCAAAGGATGTTGCAAAAGTAAAAGGCAGAAAAGAAACAGGGAAGAGTCGCAGAGTATCTACGAAGCTCCTAATTCAGGATTCTGCATTCCTTGTAAGAGAGCTAGGAACACCTCCCTACACCACACAGTAAAAGGACCTGGCACAGCAGGAACTGCCTTAAAGAATAAATTAGTCAAAACAGCAGAGACAAGAGAGTGAATAAAGCCTGTCAAGAAATGAAGGGTTTTGAAGATTGAGCATTTCCCACATTTTAATGCATCTGGGAGACAGAAGGCAAATGATGGGTGATTTTCTTTTGCCATTGAACTATGGAAAGATTTAATCTATTTTCACTCCAATTTACTCTTTGCAAGTCTAGCCTAGATGGAGTGCATTCTTCTTCCCTGCAACACGCTAGCCATCCTTACTGTTTCTCTGTGATTGCTAAGAGAAGAAAGGCGGCAGTTGCTATGGGATCTCTGCCATCACCCAAGAGCTTTCCCAATGGGGGGAAAAAAGGGAGCCAGAAGATAAATATTTATAGCAGAGGATTCCACCAGACTTTCAAACTTCTGCTAAAACAGGAGGCATTAAAAGCAATTCTCTTTTAGGATTAAGACACAGGAGCTATGAACCCCATTGCCAAGCATGCAACCAACTCCAATAAACTCAATAATCCATGAATATCATTCATCACTCAAAGGCAGTTCAGCGGGGCCAGCGCAGTGGAGCAGGTGAGGTTTTGCCAAACAAACAGGAGGAGGTAGGCTCTTTCATCTGGAGAACTTTTGCTTGTAGTCCTCCCAGTGGTCTGCCCCCCAGGAGCAAGCTCCTGCATGGAGGCTGAGCTATCGCTCTTTACAATGATCAAAGACAAAGACGTGGCTGTTTCCCATGCTAGACAGCAGCGAGCGTTGCAGTTGTGGCTGCTGGGCAGGCAGGGGATGTGGGAACAGCACGGCACAAAGCTCGCTCCCAGATCAATGGGGCATGGCAGAACTGGGCATCACTCAGTGTGGGCAGCACGGTGGACCACACTTCCTCTGATCTTCCCACCATGCTCTTCATCCCCCTTCTCTTCCCCGCATGGATGCTGCTGGAAGGTTTTTTTTAAAGAAAAATCCTTTTCCTGAGACATTTCTTCTCCTGCCTTGCAACCTCTACTTAGTTTAGGGGGCAAATGTGCTATCTGACTGTTGTGGAGACAACATGGACTCCTGAGGTTGGGACTTGGCACAGAAAGAGAGAGGAACAGATGTTCATAGATTTCATTGCGAAATATAATTACCCACAGTTTTGAGCACCACATACAACATATTCTTGTAAATGTAAAGCAACAGCAAGTGCCCTCTGTGTCCTTGTGGACATCTTGGTGTTCCTCCAGATCTTACCTGTATTTTCCATATTGCAACATTTCAGCATTGCAAGCAGCAGCCTTCAGAAATGTGGGGAGCATGGAGGATTGCTTCACATATAGCAAAGTAATCTTTTTAGCACTAATTTTCTTGTTCCTCTACAACATCCAAGTCCTGAGGGATAGCAGAGCCCAAAGCTAGCTCTGGATAAAAAGATTAGTTGCTTCTGCATTAAGATGCTTGTAATGATTCAGCAACTTAAAGCCATCTTTCTACCAACAAGGAGTCCTTCTGGTTCCTCTATAAGCTGATAGTTCAAAGTGACAAATAAAATAAAAGAATTTGACAGAAGTCATTACCACCTACAAAGCTGTTGTACATTTGTGAGTACAAATGGGTCAATTGTGCCCAAAACTTGCAGTTTTCTTCAGCTGGGAGAATAATCCCATCTTTCTTTCCGAAAAGAAATCTACAATTTTGCCTTCCCTAACAAGCAATTCACCTGAAGCATTAGCAGTTAATCTAGTAAGAGCAAATGCAGTGTCATCCACAGCTTCCAGGTATGACCATCATTTCCCAAAAGGCAGGGGAAATGCACTGAGGACAACCAGATCTCCTCATCAGGACAGTGACCAGCTATCTCCTGTCTGACATCCATAATATTTCAGACTCCTTTAAAACCAGGCACTTCCAATAAACTCCAGGAGCAATCAATCCTCTGCTATTACTGAAAACTGTTGCTGCGCAGAGGAAAATAAACTACAGAATATCTTGGCAAACTATTCAGGGTCAGAAATTTTTCTTTTCTAACAATTAGTAGAGAGCTTTTGCACACCTCCTGCAGCAGCTGCCGAGCGCAGAGGCAAGTGGAGAGGGTCACAACCTTAATTCTGGACACAAATTGGCTGCTGGTTCTCCACTGCCGAAAGGGGAAGCGGAGGTTACGGCCACGGCGTAATGAGCGAGATTACACTGCAATCAGGGAACGGAGACGTGAGCTGGAGAGACGTGCTGAAGGCAGGGAAAACATTCCTTAAATTAAACCCCTATTGTTCACCTTGTCTCTGCCTCAGTGGATAATCCACAAGACTCTGAGCTCCTGCCAGCAGCCAGTGTGAATAATTTCAGAGCATTTTTCCTACCTGTTGGCAATATAGCAGTCTATGCATGCACGAGTGCTTCTTTGAGCCATACATCCAGGAAGGTGTATTTTCTGTAATCCTTGGGACTATCCTTTCCCCTTTTCCCAGTAATGTCTATACTGTGGTTTTTCAGGATGAAGGGGTGAAAGCTGCACTGCTGAGAAATCATGAGTGCAGTACCTGACTCCTCAGCACTCTGTGCATCATTAGAGCGAGGTTATTAACAGGACTATGGATGAGGGAGCTGAGGGCAATGAGACCATCATCTGTCTGGAGAATGATGTGTGAAAGCAAGGAAGGCAAGTTCAAATTTGCAGAGGGAACATTCTCCATTTGTGAGGTTTCTGAGACAGACTGAGAAGAGCCTCACACCTGAAAATAACCTTGAGGTAGAAAAACCCTTTCCAAAGAAGGCTGCAGGACAAGAATTACATGAAGATGGCAGGACTGATCTCCTCAGTGGACATCTGACCCAGCTTCCACATTGACATGTGCTGTATAAAAAGATAAATACAGCAGCAACTAGCAACTGTAGCTCTCAAATTCAGAGACTGTGTAAGAATTTGGGAAATACTGCGCTGGAATTAATGCAATGTGCTTTGAGATCTTCAGTCAAAAGAATTCGTGTTAGCCTGTAACAGCACACTATAAGCAGTATGCTGTGATGCTAAATATATCCATGCCCACCGAGAACAGCAGCAATTTGATTTGAGTTCTATCTTTTAAACCGCTATGGATATCAACTATTGCTTCCTTCTTCTCATTAAAACTGCTGTAAAGTGCCTGGCACAAATCTACATCAAATGAATATAATTACAGAAGAAAATACATTGCATTAGCTTGTATGACTGACCTCCCTTTGCTTTTTCTGTCCTACTGCTGTTCTTTCCCCCTTTCCTCCTTCCTCTTTTGTATGGCAGTTTTGTTTCTGTTCTTCTTCACAATTCATCATCTTTGCCCTTCTTTTCTTTCAGTCTTTCATCTATTCCTTGTTTCAAGCCCAAAGTTGATTGCTTTCCTTTTTTTTTTTTCTCCAAGTTTGATTGATTTATTCTGCACTTACATAAATGATTTTATACAAAGCATATAAACTATAGAACTGCCTGCAGAATACCATAAGCACTGCTACCACCCATGTAGGTATGGAAGAAAAAAAAAAAAAAGTGAAGTTAATGAAGTGCTAAATTAAGTAAGAATCTCTTACATCATACTTTGAAGCTTGCCAAAATCTGACTCCTCAGATGCACTGCAACAGCAATTTTCTAAGACACGGGTCCTTTGCAGGCAAAAATCCTTAATGTCAGACAGGAAAAGAAACATAGATTCTCCCAGCTGCTATAGCAGAGACCAGGGGACAAAGTAATCTTTCAGACAAGCAAGCCCCAAGTCATCGGACCGTCGCTACTGCATGGCACCCAGAACAATGTGGTTCTTCTTGCCTACTACAGAAAAGAAAGCGAGGGAAGATGAGGGCAGGTATTTACTTTTCCTATCTCATCTGAAACACCTGCAAGACTTCAGGCAAAAGATCTCTGTTAAAATTCATTGTATTACTCAATCCATCCTTGCTTAATTCATCTCATGAAACTCTTAAATGGTACCCAGGCTATAGGCTGGCTCTCTACAGAGATGGGAATTACATCCCTAATTACAAGATATGGTACTGCCCTAATAATAAGTACTGTGCTCAAGAAGTTCCCACCCAGGGGGATGAGCTTTGACCTCTTTTAACAAAGACTGCAAAATAGTTGATAAGAACATTAAAGCAAGTCACTGCTCCAGAAATGATGCGTTCACTTGCTATGAGCACTCTGGTGCTGGCTGCAGAAATTAGATTTTGAGTACATCTCAGTGGTCTGAGCTGGTGATAGCTGTCTGTCCCCCAGTGCTATAACACAAATTAGTGGCAAACGGAGGTGTAGAAGGGGAACTAGAAAGGCAGATAGTTTTACCTCCACTGCATTCAGTTGTTCTACCCCACAATCCCCTAATAACACCAGGGCGCTCAGCTCAACAGGCATTGCTGAAGGAATTAACCTGAACTTTTCATGCATCTTCAGGGTGAGCCCTCACAACATCTGGAGATGAAAGGCTCCTCTACAAAACACACCCTACCCCAAAAAGAACTGGGCCTTGATAAGCTGTCATAATTGCTCTTCATGTTTCCTTTCAAACAGCACCCCTTGCCATAAGAGCGCTCTCCCTCCTCACACAGGCAGCGAAAGTCTGTAGCAATCTCTAACTGGGGATGTGTTTTCTTCTTCAGCAGATTTGTAGCATTTAACAGCAAACCTTCAATTATCACAGCACATGACCGTAAAACTTGCTCAACTGGAAATGTTCAGCTATTTCTAACCTTGCCTTCAGTCGTCTTCTTTCTTTTGCCCCCAAAGCCTTCTAAAATAGTATTCTCCTGGAACCTCTGCACAGCCTGCCTAGCACAAAGTTAAACCATAAGTCAAAATGATTAAAATTATATGGAAATAAATACATCTCCTTCCACACTGCACTGGGAACATGGCTCCTAATGGGACATCACTACACATTACTCATAAGGCCAAGACATGTGGCATTTCCCAGAGAACCTGCACATTCTCCTTTCTATGCCAGATGACTTATAAGCAGCAATCAGTCTTCTCCTTTTTGGGGCTCCCATACACATAAGGCAAGTCCTTAAAATGAACCCCCTGGTCTGGATTCCCCCTGCTTGGAAAAAAAAAAAAAAAAAAAAAAAAAAAAAA